>RMBW01000077.1:0-154383 GCA_004009845.1 Davidsoniella eucalypti | reverse complement strand
TACGGTCATGTAAAGACACGTGCGGCATAAACGTAAACAACTGCACAACCGTAGAGTCATTTGTCTCTAGAGAGGCCATGTCGGAGACCGAGGTAGGCGAGGACGAGGAGTTTGTAGCCTTCTGGGCAAGCACAGGCTCCATAGTTGACACCGGGAGCGCAAAAGCAGTGGAACTCGGGCTCCAAAGCAAAGAGGCTGAAGCCTCATTGAGAGAGTGGGCAGAAGCCCAAGTGTAGGTGCCATTTGTGGCAAATGCAACAACTGCCTGGACAAATAGTGTCCAGGCAACTGTTACCATTATTAGAGCTCTAACGTGCATTGCAACTGCTATATAAAGATTGTAGATGAGGCTACGAATTGTTAGTAACAGTGCTTTAATATGAATAAATGAAAAGGTGAGGGAAAGGGCAAATGATTGGCGGTGTTATGATGGTAGAAGGTAGTGATGATAAGAGATGATAGATTATGAAATTGAATTCAAATACTTACTGTAAGAAGCTTTTAATACTACTTAAGAAGTAGTGAGAAGGTAGTTGTGTTGATTGGTAATTGTATAAAAGTAGTAGTGTGAAGGTAGTTGTGTTAATTGCTCGGATGGTATTAGCCAAGTGAACCAAAAGTTGTTGTTGAGGAAGAAGTTTGAGAAAGGAGAAACCACCTAGATGGGGAGAAAGACCGTCTTCTTATACTCAAAGAATTCTGAGAAAAGTCCTAAGAAAGAGTCCTAAGAAAGAGTCCTAAGAAAGAGTCCTAAGAAAGAGTCCTAAGAAAGAGTCCTAAGAAAGAGTCCTATATGAAGTCATAATTTACTAAGACTCGGCTCCCCGACTTTAACTAGTTGACGTTGTAAGTGGAGTTTGCCACTCTTGGCAAAATATTTGTACTCATTTTCTTGAACATCAAATGAGCACTTATACACACTATTCAAAAAATACTAGAGGAAGCAGCCATTAAATTTATTGCCATATGTAGTTTTTTAACAGGAAACATCTTGGTTCCGAAGTATAGGATATGATACTACAGGAATATAATACCACGCTCCATAGCAATATACACAAAATAATATGAAGAATTAAGCAAAGGAGAAGCATATACTCATTGCTCAACTTACCATGTTTCAGCCTATAACGGCTTTGAATTTCTAACTAGCAAGAAAAAGTCCTATGAGAGTGTATTAGTGAAAATCCTTAGTAGAGTATATTGAACTAGCTATAACTATTACGTTTTTGTCGAACGGAAGTATGCTTATCTCAAAGGTCTATCATGCAATAGTTTGGCCTTATGCCGGCTTTTTACGCAAGCAGATAGAGATTTCCTTGAGAACGATAGTATTCAGCGTTTAAGATGAAGCAAATTGCAGGAAATCTCTCAATTTTGGACTTTTTGTAAATCTGTCATTTCTACATACCAATAATCATACTATCAAATGATGTAGTAAAGTTTCATTTAGAAGATTGTCGTATAGTCTACGTGAAGCTTGGTACAAGAAGAACAGCTTCGTCTACATCAGCAACCAAAACTCTTCCAAAGCAACCTCTCTAGTGATAAATAGACATATATCATGAATACAATTGTCACAGTAAGGTGAGAAAGGGCCACATCCTTAGGTTGAAAACTTGACAATAAATCTGCCAACGCCTATCAGAGATTTGATTACATTTGATTATATTTAACGTCTACCTAAATCACTAAGAATGACGTCGGATTGGTTACCGGACAGAGATATATATAAAGTTGTCCCTGTATATTAAAGTTGTTTTGGCAATTTTAAAGTGTAAAGACTAGGTTGAAATGTAGCGATAAGTGCAAAGCAAAGAAATGTAATAGTACAGGAAAATAGTAGAAAGAAGCAGTAAAAGCAATATAGAGGAAACAAGAAGAGCGAAAAAAAAAACCTTGTCACAGTTGTAGAATCATCAAAAGAAAGCAGCACCCAATCAAAACATCATTCACATGCTCCTCAGGCCAGGAAGCCCTCCTCACAATCCACGAAATCGTCCTCGTCTTGATTCCCCAAGTCCGAGGGACAGACTGGGAGTGTTGCGCCGTCACCCATGCGGCCTTCTCGAGCCACACCTCGGGTCACCCAATGGGCCTTAACTCGGGTTTTAGCCATCAGGATGCCCACGGCTTGAACGTAGTTTCAGACCTCGGGTCCATCAATCCGCCATGGGAGAACACTATGGGGTAGAACTGCTCGCCAGGGCATTTACCAATCTTAACGTTGTAACTCTTGTTCAGAATGGTAGCTGCTTCCCTTGAGGAGTGTTGCCCGTGAAGCGTGACGATTGTCAGGCCGTAGAGCTTGCGCAATCCAACCTCCTCGAATCCCCAATCAGCTCGTCGGCCGGAGTCTTCTTCGTTGTGCTAGAAGTGGAGTTCCAGGTCGCACAGGATTCCTGACTGGCGGAGAGCCTGGTGGAAGCATTTTCGAACCATGTTGTGAAGGCGGTGGTGAGTTGACCGGGCACGGGCAGTGGTCCGTTGGCACTTTTGGTGATGGGCCCACTTGACAGTCTGGTGGCACTCTGGGCACGGCTTGTCCGTCATGGGGTCCGGGAAGTAGGAAACGTTCACTGGTCATGCCCATAAGGAGGGAATCAGCAATGATTTGGCGTCTGCTGGTTGGCTGTATTCCCATCCATTGGCGTCCAATGAACGTCTTGTTGTCACCCAAGTCCTTCCTTTCTGCTACATAGCTATCAAGAGCTCCATTTCCGCCTTAATAAAATTGAATTAAAAATAAAATCATAGCCAAAGCGCAAGTGTGGTGAAAATTGAAGTTGTTTTGCCTTTTTCCTATCGGATCAATGGACATGTGTTATAAACTAATTTATAGGTCACCCTTTCGCCAGGAAGTCGGGAATGGTCTAATGGTTCAGTTCCTAGCTGAATATTAACACCGGAGTGGCCTCACTCACCGCTTAGGCCACTCACCGCTTTCCTGGCCAATCCTTGCTAGGAACAAGAATTAGGCCGCCAACCAACTCGCACGCATACGGACTTAGACGGACTTAGAGGGTGTAGAGTGTCGGCTTCTGCGAGATGGAGCTCTGCGATAAACCTAACAAATCTGGTCCGCTTAGCTCCAAGGCGGGAATGATCAACCTCAGGACAAACTCGTAGAAGTCACCCTACACTCTGAGGAGGGATAATGGATAGGAGGATGAGGAAGATAAGACGGGGCGCCCCAGTGGATGGAATGAGCTGGAAGAGAAGGATAAGGACAGGAACAACGACAACACCGACGACAACACAGAACACCAAGAGAAGAGAACACGGCGGAGACGGCGGCAAGAGATGTAGGTACCATCGAGGTACCGAACTCTTTTGGTAAATTTGCACAAACTTTTATTACTTTACTTGTTCAATTCAAGCAGCCTGTCTAAGATCTCAGTGTGCCCTAGAACTACAGATACAGCGTTGTTATTGAACAAGAGTAGCTGATATTCAGATGGATTAAACTAGTTAGTTGTATTAGCAAGATTCCTGAACGTTCCATTGAATCACTAGGATTGTACGATGCCACCCAGTTTAGGATACCTGACAAGTAATTGAAAGCCCCCCCCCCTCCGCTAAGACAACAAACTCAATCAATGGCTTGTGTATATGTTCGGGACAGTTCTAGCATCGTTAATACTTAGTTGTTTGTATATGCTATGGGCGGTCTTACTAAGCAAGTTTTTCTGCCGGCTTTATGTTCAGACGAATAGTGCCCAATTCTTGGTCTTTCCTGCTATAAAAAAGCCATTGGTTCGATTCACCGTTTTTGCGTTATTATCCTTCAAAATTGTACTTTTTACAGTTGGAATTCATATAAAATTCCAAACGGCGATGATATACACAAAATATTCACGGAATCTTCTCTATGACGTCTAATGCGGATACTGCAAATGGTAAGCTCAATTTACTTTACTTACAAAAAAACCCCATTTTTATTTCTGGGTCTGAGCAGTGTGTAACAATAGCATAGCTGAACTAGGGTTGCTGCAGGGAGAGGTGTCCATCAATATGCACAACTTGTACATCCAAGTATGGAGACTGCAAGGAAGAAGTGGGTCTTTGCTGCGCTTGAATCGATTTTACAATGTACACACACATCTACACTTAGTTTGACTGTATTTAATGGGGCTGCCCCGAAGGATGTTCATCAAAGCAGACATGATATGTATAACTATATTAATATGTTTATATATAAGAAAGCCGCTATTTAAGAGCATATAATATATGTAACAGCTACAAAAGTAATAACCTAATTGATTTCTCATCTTTATAACTATCTCTATATATAAGCTCTGCACGAAACCAAACACGGCTGTTGAACCAGAAATCACTGTCTCTTTCCTCGCTCCGACGGACGTCAGCAAATACTTTCGTACTCTTCCTGCCACGAAGGAAGCCCAGCCAACCATACCCCAGCTTTTCCACGATGCCATGGTTGTCCGTAACGACGTCTTCGTCGTAGAGCAAAAGGTTCCCGTCGAGAATGAATTCGATGCCGATGATGCTCGAAGCTACCAATTTGTAGCATAAGCTACCCCGCCATCCTCTTCTGACGATGATTCTACGCCTAAATCACCAAAACCTGTTGGAACTATTTGTATTGTTCCATTCCCACACGCACCGCATCCTACTCCGAAATCCACTCGTATTTGATTTGATTTGATTATATTTAACGTCTACCTAAATCACTAAGATCATACGACGCCGGATTGGTTACCGGACAGATATTTAACGTCTTCCGCTCGATAAACCCAATAGCTTTTTATGTGCGGGATGACACCGTCCCCTAGCCCGAAGAACTAGTTGTCCATAACTCCACTAAGAGCAGCAAAAACAAATACAAAACAAAAGAAAGAGTAGTAAAACATGAAAACAAAAACATAGAACAGTAAGGCAAATAAAACAAGAAACACAAAAACAAAAATTACACCATCTCCTCCTCAGTCACCTCCCCCTCCGCTGTACTTGTCTGGCCCACTGATGGGGCTTCTTCTCTAGGCGCATGGACTCTGTAGTGCCTCCATTTCACCTCTAATCTCTTGGCAAGATACTTGCATGAGCTCTCTTTCCTAAGTAGCTTTTTGACAAAGCTGGTCCGGAGTGGTCTCTTATTTCTGGGGCACGCCCAGGGATGGAAAGGTTCCTTCCGTTGATGGCACAGTGGACAGTTTCTTTCCGCATCCGTATGTTCGAACCGGTCATGGTACTCCGCAAAGTCGCCATGGCCTGTCCGGGCAGTTAGGATCCGTCCCACCGTAGATCTGTGCTGGTCTTTAAACCAGTCCACCTTGTAGACAGTCTTTGTTTCAAAACGAACCCCAAGGTGCTTTCTCGGCTTGCACTCCGCTATCCATGACTTGAAGTCGGCTGTGCTTTTTTCCATCTGTGGGCGGAAGCAAGGGAGATATACGCGAGTCCCGCGCCGGCCCGGAGCCTCCGCGCCGTTCTTTCACAGACGGTCCTGACAATCACATTTCAAGAAAAAAACCCCGCCCGGTTAGCTCAATCGGTAGAGCGTAAGACTCTTAGCTTGGAATCTTAAGGCTGCGGGTTCGACCCCCGCATCGGGCTCAATTCCCGGTGACCCAGTTCAGCTTGAATATCGAACCTTAAATGGGACATTTATTTTTGCGTTTTTTGTCTGGTTGTATGTTGATGAAGCTGTCACACTATCTTACTTTTTTATATTGGTTGTGCAAGCACCATCACGATGTGTTCATAACTTCCACCTTCTTTCCATCATCACATGTCAAGACGAGCAGGAGCATGTGCAACTGGATTGCTAGTTGACGAAACATTACAATAGATATAGCCTATAGAGATGGGTTGAAGAGAAAGTGGATATCAAAAAGAAGACGGTAACACAAGAGCTCTAAGCAAAACCTTTACTCTTCTTGTAGAGTCATTCATTACCATAGATGTTGAAAAAAAGACAACAATAGATACTAGCCTAGATGCTGAAGTGCTAGCATTTCAAGATAAAGACTTGTGTGAAGTGTGACCATCAAGAAGTAACAGAGAGTAGAGGTCTTATGACGATTGTCAATATATGCACTGAGATGTTCCAGCCAGTGCCTAGTGGAAAACCTTCTTCTAGGTCTTCCTTCTTACTTGCGTAGCTGCGTCTCCAAAACCCGTAAATCTGATACAAAAAGCGTTGTGACTAAATAAATACCTAATTTGTGGTGTTTGGGAGAGACAGTTTGGCCCATCAACTCCCACATAGGTTAGAGACCATAGAAAAAATCACATCTCCTCTCTCTCAAAGGTTTGCTGGAGAGATGGCTTTATCCATCAACTCCCGATATACTTAGGATATCTGTTCACAGGAAGAGGTGTTTTCACACCCTTCAAGTTCACAAAATTCCTCGCCCGAGTATAAAGAAGAGACAATGTGACTCGTCGTCTGCATCTTCCGTTGCTTCATCAATCACTGTGCTTTCAAATTCTTCTTCTTCGAAGTATTCCTCAGACACTGGCATATTGGACATCTCCGCTTTATCTTCTGTATCATACAAACCGAGGATCGTGTCGGACAGACTAGGGCTCCAGTGGAGTTTGTCTGACTTTGCAGTAGAGGGACCGGCGGCAGAAGCGGGAAACTAATCATCTTCTTGGACGGTCTCTTCTAAAACAGACATGTCAGCTACGATCAATGAGGGTTCTTCGTGAGAGTCAAGGTTGAGAGTCTCAGATTCTCCAAATCTAGGCATCACGTCGTCGATGTCGAAGGTAATATCGATCGGCTCGTCTTCGCCAGCTTCTATCTTTCTCAGAATCTCGGCATTCTCAGCAAGTATCCGCTCTTCTGTTCGCGTAGAAGTATCAGGCAATTCAAAACCTGGGGTAAATTGGTCAGTCCAGTGTTCCGCTTCTTCTTCGTTTGCAGTGGCTTCATCTTCATCGCGCTTCTCTCCTAGTTCTTCGTTCGTCTCAGTAGCAACAGTAACTTCGCTGGAGGGTCTCCAGTGTGCCGAAGGGGAACGAGTATCGGGGCTCTCATCGTTGCCATCGTTGTCAATGCCGCCTTCATACGCGTTTGCTAGGGCAGTTTCGCCGGCGGTCGTCAGGAAAGCTACGGCAGGAACCGCATCGACAATCTGTTCAGCGATGGAGGCTCCGGTAAGCATGTTTGATTCTATCGGGATAGACATTGTAAAGTAGGTAGGTGGTCTTGGTGGTTTGGTAGTTGCGGTTTTGATTTCGTGATAATTGGGTTTGGTTCAATGTTGGGTTGGTTTTTCGGAGCAATGGTGGGAAAGGGAAAGAAGAAAGAGAAATGAAATTTCCAAGATTGAATGGGAGGAAATAGAGGCTTATATGCACCCCGAGTTGTTGGAAACTGAGCCCGATCAGTTGCTAACTAATCTTATGTTTACTGACGCGTTGTTTGGCCACTTCCCGACTCGCCTAAGGCAGTCACTTTAAGAAGGATGTGGGTGGCCTAGTAGGATTTCTGCCCGAGTTTGGCAGTAAACATAGGCCGGCGCCATCCACAGATGTTGATGCCGTGTCTCGACGCGTCGTGATAGCGTTCTACCAAAACGCGCTGTCTCTGCGGTGTCAACATTAAGCCATCTGCTGTTTACTGCTTCCATTGGTCTATTCCAGAAATGTCGACCATTTATTTATTTATTTATTTTTGAGACACAAAGGAAAAGACCAAGTGCTCAGGGTGCGAGGGAGATGCTCAAGGAGACAACTATCGCGAGGTCGGTGTCGGAGGATCGGGAGGAGGTCAAGCAGCATTAAGCTAAACTTTCTTCACAGCCGTCCCCCTGGTGGGTTGTTGGAAAACACAGAGGAAACCCAATGTGTTTTCATTGTGAGGGAGCGACTCAAGGAGAAGCTCAATGTCGACCATTTGATAGGCGGAGAACCATTGATCATTGGTGTCTACTATTCGACAGGGTTACGAAGAGGGTTGGTGTTTTGTAAGCTCATACAATGAACCGCAATTAACAACAATCAACAACAAGCTCAAAATACATCACTTCTTAGTCCTCAAACTAACCTATGCGTTACGATCTTGATTCACTATAATTTTAACTAAGCACTAATATTTCTGTCTTGATATAGTCATATCTCTCCTTATTTCACTACATTATTTACACTCGATTTTAAATCGTCGGAAGTCATGGAAGACTTTGTTGAGCTTAACAAAGAACATCAACTACTTATTTGCCTCCCGTGTAAGGCAGCAATTCGCCCAGGAAAGAGCATCGAAACACACTTTCGTGACAAACACAAAGTAAAAGGAGAGACTATTAAAAATATCATCGATTACTATGGCACTCAAGATTTAGCTGATCCAAAAGTGCATGCTCCCCCCCCCCGATGGAAGTCCAGCTATCAAACGACTTGCTGTCCGCCACGGATACAGTTGTTCTATGTGCCGATATCTTACAACATGCAAGGACAATATCACTCGCCACTGGAGAGACGTAGGGCATACATCTCTAGACCCCAAGTCAAAGACTGTACTGTTACAGACTTGGATGGACCGGAACCTTGCCCGATACTGGATTGTCAGCGATGGTGCAGCCAATTTCGACACCGAGTTAGCTAAACAGACAAGCACCAACCCAATGGGGCTCATGTTGGCCAATTGCGAGGCCAAGCTAGCTTCTGCAGATGCCGAACGACTTCGAAAAGGAGACCTGAAAGAAGATATGGACCGGGACTCGTCATGGGTGAAGAGGCTACAATGGGTAAAGCACTTTGAGTCGCGTGATTTGATAAAAGTCCATGAGGCTGCGGAATGGATTCAAGCCAAGAATGCTAAAGCCCAGCAAATCCATCAACAAACCGAACAGGCTGTGTATGAAAGGAATATGCTGCTTCGTCTTGGGGAGAGCTTTGATCGTGAGGTCCAACGATGCAGCTGGCGATTAGATAGCGTGCCAACCGAAACACTTCAATGGCTCGGCAGTATCATGACTACTACCCCCAACAGAATGCCATTTGGATTGAAAGGCAAAGAAGCGTCGATGGCCAAATACCGAACTGTGGGACAACGATACTTGGGCTTGTGCTGGCGAGCACACCGCATTGGACCATGAAGCAATTGGCTGTTAATTTCACGGATGAGCAGTGGAATCTGCTGTGCACTGTCGTACAGGAGCTCGAGAAGAGCATCAACATCAAACGAAATCATGTTAGATATCATCGGAACGAAGATCATAACGACGAAGACGAAACTATAGAAGACGGCCGACTACGTAAAAATCGACGAGCAGAGCAGGCGTTAGTCAAGTGGTTAGGTTACGAAGACGCTACCTGGGAACCCCTCATTCACGTTAAGGATACCTTAGCTTGGAAAATCTTCGCAGAGGCGAATGGTCGCTCAGATTGAACTTAGTCATAGGTGATTTGTCACTCATTCTTTTTCTTGGCATCTGGTTATTTTTCATTGTTTTTCTGGTCCCTCCAATTTGCTAGCAACACTCATACTTTCTAGCTCGTGTGAAGACTGAGTAGACTCATATGAAGCTTCCCATAGCAAATCCTGGGCATGAGGTTCTAGCATAACCTCAAGCTGAGAATCCAGTGAAGCTTGGGTCTGAAGCTGTTCCATCTCAGCCCAGCTGGCCTGTTCGTCCAACACTCTCTCGTCACGTCGAAGATCTGTGGCATATCGGGCATTAGGGTTGAATGTGACTATTTCAACATTGTCGTAGGCTTCTGTGGTCTCATCGTGACCTTTATGTTGCAGGTAGATATTTGTAGCATCCCGAACATCATCCTCAATAACAGATCTTGAAAAATCACGACACTCTTCTCACACGATTGGAAATCCATAGAAATGTTGGACTGGACAGCAGCAGTTCTTTCAAAGTTTTTGAATAAAGGTTGCTGTCCAAAAAGGGATTGACACTCATTGAACTTCTTCTCGTGGACTCTTGGGAAGTCAGACCAAGGTCTGAAAAGATGCGGATATGATACTTCTGAGTAAATGTCTTTATACGAGGTAGGGTGGTTTACATAACTAATTTTGATAACTAGTTAGTTGATTATAAATTTCTCTTTTTGAGGGGGACTTGATGCATTTATAAAGTAATACCTGTTAAAATTAAAGAACAAATTCATAAACAAAGACAGCCAAGGCCAAGGCCAATATCGGTTGCAACAAACTGTAGTAAAGAAAAACGGTAATCAATCCTCTTAATCAACGCAGGGGCTTGGCGAATACATATGGTGATGTCTACTATGCCTATCGGGAAACACAGGGATAACTCTCACCACCATCAATATAAGTAGCCCAAGTAGTCAATCCAGTATCATTAGTAGTTAGAGGACTCGAGCGAGTAAGGAGATTAAAATAGCACATCTATTCTGTAATCAATAGGACGATCTATTGCACCACTTCCATCAGCATAACAACAACTTATAAGTCAGAAAAAACTTCCCAACAACGCAAGTCGAAACGCAGAATTCTTTGTATGCTAAAGACCGACCTCTCAGAAGCATTCATCGAACTACTGCATCAATTCGACGAGACCCGAGTTCTTGGGAGCGTGGTGATTCACTTCAGAAAATGGATAGAATGATCAATTGTCATGATTACAATATCATATACATGAAAATCTATCATCTCCCTCCCTTCTTGTTGCCTATAATCTCCTCTTAGTCTTTCTTAATACCAATATGTCCTTGTATCCATAAACATGCCAGTACCTGTAGTTTTCAGTCATTAACATCATTTTACGATTTGGCAGTAGCTGTCTTGACGTCTTTTAGAAAAAGTCTTTCTTTTAGAAAAAGCGGTGTCCCGAATAGGTTTTAACTACATCAATTCAGTCTTCAATAAGGATATATAAATAGCCCATTGATCCGACACCCATCTCTTTAACAATACCAGCAATTATGAGTTTTCTATTTTACATCTTGATGTCTTTAATATCATGATTTGGTATGACTTGGTTATATAAATCTAGAAGTTATTAGGCCATCTCTCTCATATATCTAATCATATTGACGGAAATTTAACCTAATAAGAACAATAGAAATTCAGTGCCATTCAAGAGATTTTTGGTGAAGATGCAAGGACCATTATATCCCTCCTACATTGGTATTGTCTAAAACAAGCCCTTTTATCTGCGTACTTGTAGTTTCTAACTCTAATACCATTTCTCTGTTTTCTGTAGTTATCGATTTATTTCTAATGTTCCATTAACTATAGTATATGTATGTACATACCAATGGTCCAAAACTTGACCCTTCTTCTAATGAATCAGGGAACAAATTTTAGTTTAACTACCTACTTAGCTAAAAAGAAAATAATTACTGCCTGTTTTAGTGATAAGGCAAGGTTCATCTGTACTTCTTACTTCATCTTTTGTCCTCAGAGATCTTTTTTTTTATTTTTTTAATTCATATATGTGCCTTTATTTCGCCCAGGTTTTAGGGTTGCATATAGTCGGTCTTTCTTTCTTTGCCTTTCCCAGGCCTGAGTTTTTTCCCTTAGATTATCTTGTTTAGTTAACTACTTGTTTACTAATACTATAAAATTTGTTAACTTTAACAATGGAGAAAGGCTAATTCGGCTACCCTGGTGAGACACAACCCTTGATTACTTACAAGGGTTAATGCATAGTAATCACCATATTTACTCATCAATAATAACTTTCTTTGTCTTTCTTTGATAATAACAAAAGGACTAATAGATGTGCTCCCTACCACCATCATGCCAACTATTTCGTCCCCAAACAGTACAGAAAATCCTTCCGATATTTACTCTAGCCTCGATCAGACGAAGGCGATAACAACGCATGATGCCGATGCCGTGATCGAGGAAGATGTTTCTGAAGGTGAATCCCGCAATGTCAAGGCATCGCATTTGCCTCGCGAATCTATAGATATGGGTGAACTACCTATTGAACTTGTTACCTTATCAGATAGGTTAGTTGCAGATGCATTGAAACTCAGATCCATTTGAATCAATACGCTATGTTTACTAATCAAAACTCTATAGCTTCATCGAGTCCCTAACTGCTAAAGTGCACCCGACGCCACCGTCTATTGATCGCCTTCACAACCTATTTCAGGATTTCTACAATGTAGCATCGTCACATATCAGCACCCATATTGCGACCATTTCGATATCTCAAAACACTGAGCTAGATTTAGAGTCCCACAAGTCTTCAGTGCTGCCTCCGAAGCCGTTCATAGCGCGCCATTTCTCATCGCGAGGCATTTCTATCAAGGATCAGGGTCAATCATCGTCAGGCCATGATACTGTAAGCCAACCACTTTTGACGCCCGAAGAACTAGCAGCTAGGAAACAAGCCCGAAAGGCATTAGAATTGAAGAAAACCCGCCTTGAAGAAGCTGTAGAGCGTCGGATTTGTGAGGGAATATACGATAAAATATATCGACACCGTAGCACACAAGACGCTGCAGCAGATGACAAACTACGATCACGGGCTGCAGCCTTAGCACTCGTCGGTATCAGCCCGTCTGATCTGGGAATCGCCCTAGGTGATATAGCAAGCAACGACTTGGAAGCCAAAGATGAACGGGAAAATCAAATCCGGACTTGGTTAGAGGATGCTCGACGAGAACTTGCTTCCATGTTTGAATGTCGATACCCGCTAGGCAAGTTAAACAGAATCAAGGCTGCACATCGATCGATTGTTGAAACATTAGCACGATTCCATCCATCATCGTCGTCTGCTGACGAGATCCTGCCTATGCTCATATATACGCTTATAACGATGCCACCAGTTGACCTAAACGTCATCAGCGATATGCATTTCATACAAAGTTTCCGTTGGGAGGCGAAGCTAACTGGTGAGGCGGCATATTGTTTGACTAATCTTGAAGCTGCTATCGGATTTCTAGAAACTGTTGATCTTTCGACGCTTCGTGATGATGAACATCCGTCAGGACCAGCAAAGACAGCTGGTACAGGCCCTTTAAATGAGACAACCACTTTTCCACCAGCATATGTACCTGGCCTTATTGTCACGGCAGGCAATGCAGCAAATGGTAAAGCTACATCTGCACCTGGCAGTAATAGTGATATCACAACCAAAGCAACAGGCGCATCAAGATCCCCTTCTCCATCTCCATCGAATGCCTCCAGTGGAATTATAACAGGACTTAAAGCTACCTCACGAACTCGCACTTTGAGCGATCTTGCCTCTATACCTGCTGCTAGTGTTGCGACTGAGATACTAAGCACTGCCGATCAAGGCCTCAAAAACATATCAACAAGTCTGGGTGACAGCTACAATTTCATCTTTGGGCGTTTGCGTGAGCCTAGTGCGTCAGGACATGGCCTTGTTGTGCCAAAGACTTTAGAAGATGCCCGAAAATTGATTAGTACACCACCACCAGATGACACTGAGAGCACTTCGTCACGCCATCTTGAAGACAAAATGCTAGATTTAATTGGAGGGCGTCGACCTTCTAGTCGGTCAACTGTTAATTCGTCGAAAAACGATAGTAATAGTATCAAGGATGGAATCCTCAGCTCCTCGCCATCTAACGCACCTATGCTTGAGAGCATGCGCAACCTTGGTATTTCCTTGAATCCGATGGCGAGACTATCTAGCATCGGTCCATTCCGGGGCTTCGGACGCTCTACGCCGACGACACAGCAAAGCCAAGCTTCAGCATCATCATCGGTTCCTATACCACGATCTATACCAGCAACAAATAGAGATTCTAAAGCTTCATCGACTACCACGACTCCTGTGATACATCCATCTGAAGGAGGAGATCTTGCAACAGTAAGTTAGCATCGTAATCTATATCCATCATGGTCACAATGTAATTGATAATCGTACATATACGTATAATATCATATTATATTAGGCTATGGCAAACTCGAGCTGCTAATTAACAATGGATAATAGACATTTCCGGACTTAGCACAAGCTTTACCGGCCAAGAAAATACCCAAAATCGCACCGCCAATCAAGCGTTTCATGGAGGTAGAAAATCCTGGGGAAATCAGATTGTCAGAAGTACTTGATTTGCTTCGGGATTATAGACGACTAGCAAACGCACTTAACGAGAGAGAAGCGTTTAACTCGTGAGCAAGACTAGAATATATACAGATGCATATGTAGAAATCTGTAGGCTTGGCAGTAGGGTCATGGACCAGATGCTAATTAGCAAGATTGAATTATATAGTTACAAGATTTAAGCTGTGTGGGTATAGTTAGTTATAGGATTTTTGAATATTTGAATATATATATATATTACACTGCAGAATTTATCACAAGCAAAAATTAATGAAATTAGTGGTTTATTATGTGACAGTGTTGTTGCTTGCAGAATATACAGCATACATGTTATATTTTCAATGCATTATATTATAGATAATCGATACAGAAGGCGTATCAAGATCGAAAAAGTCGAAACTGAGAATCGGATGTTGTACTTGTACTAGTATATTTGTATGTACAATAAATGGTTCAAGTTGTTTGTAGAACTAGTTACAATAGTATCTGGAGGCGGCTGATGAAGCTGTGATACGAACTTTGTTCAGCATTTCCGTACTCTTTTGGCTTAGAGATTTATTCCTTTCCTTTTCTCTACCTTGGAACTGATGTAATGGCCGTGAGTCGAAAGAGTGGTGGGGATAATGTAGCGTTCCTCGTATTTGGTCTTATCTATTTCTTTACGATTTCTTCAGGGTGATAGGCTGACCGTCTGTTTGTTTACCGAGTTCTATTTTTGGCTCTTTACTAGTTACATGCTAACTAGTCAGTCTAGCTTGGTGGATAGATAGTAGAAAGAGTAAACCCAAGTAGACTGGCGAGAAAAAAAACACTCAGAAAGAAAAAGAGGAGCGTGCAGACTCATGATGCCTACATAGCGAACAATGCAATATGCAATATGCAATGCTACCTGCTTTTGCACTGTAGTTATTTAGTCGTATTACTGACAGTTGTAAAGAAAGCCTTCACAAATACGATGCATTATTGTGGCGACTTAGATCAACTCGGTAAGAGTCTAGAGAAGGATCAAACAGACTAGGGAATGAGAGTAACAGTTGTAGTCATCTAATACGAGACTGTAATTCCTGAGCTGAACGAGAGGACTAGGGGATTGCTACAGCTCTTTTGAGTAAAGCTAAAGCTAAGACTACAACTAGATTTCCTAGGGTCTCTAGGAGACATATTCCTAGGGTTTGTGGCTGAGTTTTACTGACTGACTTGAGATTTGAATGGCTGAACTGGCTGGATTTGTCTCGTCTCTACGGCAGACAATACCAGAAAAACAAAAAGAAACAACATGAACGTCCCCTAAAACGGCCTAGCGCCATACAAAATACGCTCGAATATTATGCCAATTTTTCTTGCTCCTTGGTGCACAGTTAACGCTGCGGTCCAAAAGGTGGCCCTGGCGGCCCTCTTTGTTGCTTTCATTTGCCATGGCTCCGCTATTGTTTCTTTCTTTCTTATGGCTAATTTCTGTTGTTTTGTTTTGAATGTCAACTTGTAACAAAAAGCTAGAGACAACAATACGCTTTTTCTTGTGTTTGAATGGGTTTAGTGGTAACTATATGTACAGTGTCTATGTTGAATTCTTTCTTCTAATTCCTCGTATCTACGTATATAGTATCTCGTGACGCCAAGACGACTTCACACAATCTTTTACTTTTGATGAGCCCCTAAAGAGACATAACGAGAGCAGAGCCTTCAATAGTTGATTGCTCTGCTGCTACGCCACATTTGAAGTGAATTCTAACTAGCCTCCCTTTAGTACTGCTGCCACTCTGATCTTTATGGGATAGTGCAACCAGCCCCTGTCTGGATGCACGATTATTCCTGCGCGGAAGGTTATTGATCATTATTAATGGGTTAAATCTCAGCCTACTTACTTAGTTTGCAGAGTAGACTCGATTTTCGGATCTCGATCGCTTTTTCGATTTTTCTATCTTTTGCTTTTGTTGATTTTTCTCCCAGCCGTCATTTGTCGTCTGCCTTCGTTTCGTCTAAGTCAAGATAAGATCACGGCCAATTGGCATCACTTGCTTTCCCTTCTGTCCAAAATTGACACGATTCCTTCGTTATTCACATTCATAAGCCTTTTTTTTCCTCCCCCTTTCTTTGTTTTTTCTAGACCTCCATTCTTTTACCCTCGACACGAAACCATCGTATACTACGCACAACATCGAGGCTTGAAGCTAAATTCGACTACGAAACCCGATACACGTCGTCTTAATAATTCATCATGAAGGGCTCGCAAGTTCTTGCTCGCGTTTCGCTGGGCCTTGTGTCCGCTGCGTCTTTTGCCCACGCCTGGCCTGCTTGGATGCCGCCGCTAGCCTCTCTCTACGTTCGTGCTGCCGGTGATAACACAGGTAAGAAGACGCCTCACGATATCAACACGACATAACCCATATTGCTCGTCAACTGTATAAACGAATTTATGCTAACCCTTGCCGTGTAGCCGTTGCTTCCACCTCTACTTCGACATCCGACAGCACCGGAACCAACAGCGCCTTCACAATCACCGCGACCGATACTTCCTCGACAACCGGAAAATCTTCGACCCGGACAGGATCATCAACTAGTACTGGCAAGTCTTCGGGCACCAGCACTGGAAACAGCACCCATACCTCGTACACCGATGGCCAGGCTGGCACCATGAGCATGATCACACCTACTACTGCAGCATACAAGCCATTATACAAGGCTGGCGACTACGTCACTTGGGTGTGGAATTACACCTACGTCTCCTCTGCGCCCTCCGCCATCGATCTCATTCTCAGCTGCAGCTCAATCACCCAGACATGGACTCTGACCGGCAACATGACATGGCAAACTCCCGCTACTTTCACCTGGGACTCGTCTGTCCAGGCCAGCAACGCCCAACAACCACTTGTCCCCAACAACTACACGCTGATTGTCAAGGACTCTGACGACTCTATCACTGCCGCTGCAGAGTACGGCTACCTTGGTGTGCAGTCAGTCTTCACTTTCGGTATCTACACTCCTCAGCCTTACACCTCGCTTGCTGATTGGGAGTGCACGACCTGCATCATTGGTGGTGCCGGAAGATCGATGGATTTCGTGATTCCAATGATTGTGACCAGCTTGATTGCTTCTGCTGGTTTCATGTGGTTCCTGAATGGAGTCCAGCTGTAAAACTATATCAACATAAAACGAACGGGCATCAGCCCGTCTTTCTTCCAGTCAACGCACGCCTTGATTGAATCCTAACAGCCTTGATCGCTCACGTTGCTCGTTCTGGATTTCTCGGCAAGTATTGCCATTCGCACCTCCGGAGGTTGCACCAATAAGTACGAGTATCCAAGTATCATCTGTACCTGGTCTGAGACAAACCCCTCACAGAAGCCCGACGCTTTCTTTCTTTCTCTTCTTTTTTCAACCCCTCTTCCCCATCTCTTCATGTCCGTACATACACTGTGACGACGTCTTATCTTCATGATTTATTTGCTTTGGGTCTCTATCATTTTACACTTATAACGGCAAAATAATTCACCTACACGCTAATTTACCAGTGGTCACTTATTCCATGATATTCAAATCTGGATCGACTATTGCCATTTCTTTCGCATTCTTCCTTTTTATCTACAATACTCTGATACAAATATTGTTGCTGTTTTAGTTAATTATGCCCGGCGTTTTTTCTTGGAATATAAATCAATATATGCTTTCTTTCTTCTTCTCTTAATACTACAAATTACAAACCACATGACGTTTTGAAATGCTAAAAACAATACACTATAGCTTACGTTGCTCATGAATCTAATTTTTATAGTCTGATGTGTTTTTATTTGTGGTTGATCTACCTATATCTTTCTTTCTTCTCCTGACTGATATTAAAATTACAAGCTACCTGGTGCTATGAAGATGATGCTAGAAAGTGCATTGTCACAACTTACGTTACCAAAAATCTATTAATACAAGTCTATATGGATTGTTTGTTTTCAGATGTAGTTGATCTACCTATGCCCTAATCATAGTATGTTCTCTCGTCTAACAGGAGCTGGTGGTTCGTCTCTCGGTCTAGCTTCACGGTTGGCTCGACTTGGGAATGTTGGGAATATACGTTCTTGCTTTGCTTTGGGAGCTTCGTCGAAATATGACGAATGAAGTGCCTGTTGAGCTCGGGGTCTCCCAGACGGATCTAAAGATAATAGTGACTGGAGTAGTTGGGTTGCCCCGGGAGCGAATTGCGGTAATAATGCCTCAATCGAACCTTTTGTATCTCGGCGCTGTTGATTGCTAGTTACCTGTGTATTACTGACCGCTGATTTCCATAAGCTCGAGTTAGGTAAACATAAAAAGAATACACGCTGTTTATCACACAATGGCCCACAAAAGTTGAGGATACTAGTGAGCTGCTCAACCTCCGTCTTGCCAGCGAATAGCGGTTTAGTGGTAAACAGCTCTGCGAATATACATCCGACACTCCACATGTCAATTGCAAAGTCATATGCGGGAACACCGAGAATGATCTCGGGTGCACGATACCAAAGTGTGACTACGACAGTAGTCAAATCTTTAGGTGGGGGGGCACTGATATAGCGAGCCATACCAAAATCAGCAATCTTTAGTACGCCGCGGTTCGTAAGGAGGAGATTCGAGGTTTTGAGGTCTCGGTGGATGATCCAGTGGGAGTGAAGATAAGCCAACCCACTTAATAGTTGATGCATTATAGTCTTGACTTCAGAAGCAAGAAACCTATTTGGCATGGAGTCAAGAATCGTACACATGTCATGCTCTATGAACTCCATGACCATGGCCGCACTACAAGACACATAATATTAGCTGGGGTTTCGTTAACATGGGGGAGACTAGCCGTATATTGGCTTCAACTCACCTGTCTATTGGTATTTCCGTATTCTTGAGAACAATGTCTATAAGCTTGACGATATTTCTATGTTCACAGTTCCGCAGTATTTGAATTTCTCGGATGCCCGTGACTGGTAATATCGTTTTAATAGAAGACGATGACGATTCTTGAGGCTTCAACTCTTTCAGTGCGTATATATTGCTACCAGCTACTCTCCTCTTGACACGCCAAACTTTACCATACGAACCTTCGCCAATAGGATTTAACTTCTCGAATTCGTTGATCATTGTTCTAGCAGGACCAAATGTCCCTCCGTCTAACCGCAGCATTTTAAACTTTGAGCCATCATCTGATTCTGTTGAGTCGTTCGTAGTCAAGTCTTCGGGCGGTACGGCAACACGACGCCGTTTGAAGGAACGTTCATAATCATGATTTTGTTCGCCTATGTGGGCATCTTCGGGTGTTTCTTCGGGGATCGACTTTTGTAAATTGGCAATTGTAGATGGAGCTGATCCGATATTTGAGCGAGACTTTTCGGATTTCGACCGTTTCTTTTCCGCTTTTGTTCGTTTCCGCTTCGATTCGTCTCCTGGAGCTGTACCCCAGCGCGATGATGTCGGCGGCATTGTATAGTTGTGTATTTGCGTAATATTTTGTGAGTGAGCGCTAGTAATTGAATCGAAATTCACCGGCGTAAAACTTGGAAGCTTTTGAAAGTGTAGGACTCGATGATGAGTAATGAGACACAAGGGAATATTAGGTAATAAAGTCTATGATAGTGCGCTCAGTTAACGTTGGGGTTTCTTGACATTCTTTTTTTTTGTCTCAAGCAATTGCAAAGTCTAGACGCGATTAAAGGATTGATGGAGTAAAACACGCTTAAGCTGCAAGGCTGTAAGTTCCCACATACAAACAACTACGAATATTTACGTAGCAATATTTGTCGCCCCACATATCTCCATCAGCCTTGCCGTAGCTTGCTGTGGTCCCACCATTGCTTGACGACAAGGGTCTAATGTAATGACGCCAACACAGCAGTGCTGAGCTAACGCCGATAGTGAAGACCTACTAACTAGATTGAGTAGACAAGACTTGCTACCTACGTGCTTGTCCATGGAACAATTAAGTAATAGCTCATTACGCTAGTATATAGTCCTGCGTATTTGAGTTGCTGAGTGCTCTCGATATCTCTGGCCACAAAATTCGTCTCAAGCCAACTCGATATATCTTATATCGCAACCATGAGCTCTAGGATAGGAATAATCCGGAGGTTTCCGTGGCTCAAGCAACAGCAGATTGGTTCCCGTAGACTGTCCAATACTCCTATATATTGCAATGGAGGACCTACCCGGGATTGGTCAACGCCACTGGCCAAACGTCTGGCAGAAGCAATCTCAGTAAGCCTCCCATAGAGATATCTCTATACCAGCATAGCTAGTTATTTTATCGTCTAACATTACTATCTCTAGATCACTGGGCCGATTCCCGTGGCTTCATATATGCGCATGTGTCTTACTGCTGATATCGGAGGGTACTACACAGGTGCACTGGGAGATAAACGTGATCAGTTTGGACAGAGCGGTGATTTTATCACCTCACCCGAGATATCCCGCTGCTTTGGAGAAATGGTAGCTTTATGGCTGTTCACTGAGTATACAGCACAGACTAAACTTCAAACTCCTGTGGAGTTAATAGAGGTTGGTCCAGGTCGTGGAACATTAATGGACGACGTCCTAAATGTAAGTCATATACTGATTCTCTTATCTTACATGAATACACACCGACTAAACTATGCTCGACACTTAGACACTTAGGGTTTTCCCAATGATAAAACAGCTAAAGACTATTTATCTGGTTGAGGCAAGCCCCGAATTACGTCAAACTCAACAAAAACTGCTGTGCGATCCATCAAAGGATGTACAGTATGATAAATCTAAGGGTAGATGGACCGGTGTATGGAAACACAACCCTGATGTCTATATCGTCTGGACTGAGACTATACAAGCCGTTCCACGTATAGCGGATAGGATGCCTCTAATTGTTGCCCACGAATTTTTTGACGCCTTGCCTATCCATATCTTCCAATCAGTCGCAAACCCATCGGATGATGTCCGCGAGAATGTCAAGGATAATACGCTTCATGGCAAAGAGCTTGGAGATAAAACTTTGTGGCGCGAGCTTCTTGTTAGTCCAACACCGCCTGATGCAACACATGATTCTCTAGGATCACCGCATATGGAACGCAACGGACCTGTGCCTGATTTTCAGCTACATGTATCTGATGGCCCTACACGCCATTCTCGTTATCTACCCAATCATTCTCGGTATGATCAGGCCAAGGCAGTTCCAGGAACTACAATCGAGGTTTGCCCCGATGCCGACATGTACGCTGCAGACTTCGCTAGCCGAATTGCTTCGGGGGTGGCCTCTTCCGCTCCCGAATCTCAGCCAACACGTGCACCATTAGGAGCTGCTTTGATAATGGACTATGGACCACATGATGACACAGTCCCTGCCAATTCTTTGCGAGGGATCAAGGCACATCAGAGGGTTAGTGCATTTGCTGAGCCTGGCCAAGTAGATATAAGCGCGGATGTTGATTTTTATGCCGTAGCTGATGCGGCTACAAGTTCAAGCTCCGGTGTTGAGGTTCATGGGCCTGTGCCACAGGGTTATTTCCTAAGTATGCTAGGAATTCGAGCTCGTGAGAAACAATTGCTGATGCGGTCACTGCCGGATAAGCATGAGCTTATCAAGCAATCAATCTCACGTCTGGTTGATATGGATCGAAACGGTATGGGAAAGGTTTACCAGATGATGGCGATTGTCCCAGAAAATTCAGGACGTCGACTTCCGGTTGGATTTGGGGGCGATATTTGAGCTACGTAGTAGATTCGTACATTTGTCTCTTCACATCACAATGACTAATACTACCGATTGAAGTATATATTGTATTGAATAGCTATCATCAAACCCAAAACTATGCACTAAAATGCTCTGCTATGGAAAGGACCTAGAAGAAAAAAAGAATGTAACTAAGCTTCGTGAACAATAAATCGATTGTTTAATCAGATAATAGATATACAAAAGTAACTAGTATGACACTGTTGGGTATCAAACCCAACGGCTATTTATAAAAAGGAAAAGAGAAAAAAAGTACACAAAGACAATATTTCGGCCTCTATCTCACACTTTAATATGCCAGAGTAGCTTTAATCATCGTCCTTCTTGTTGCTCTTGCCCCTCACTAATTTAGCATTTTCCTCATCAGAATCGCTATCAGAGTGCCGGCCACCATCATCGTCATCTGAATCTTCATCAGACCCGTCGCCGACTGCAAATATTTCCTCTGACATGCGCTTTGATTGCGCCTGTACGGGTTTCGCTTGCGGTGGGCTACGGCCAATCGAGGTAGCTGGCATGGAGCTAGATGAAGAGTTCATTATCCCAGTTTCTTGTCTGGCATGGTGAGTATGTGTGCCAATGTTAGCTTCCTCGTCCTCACTGTCAGAAAGACCATCGGGCTGTCCAAGATCAGCAATCTCAAAAGTGCCATCATCGTCCTGGGCAATTTCATCACTCATAGCGAAGCGACGGTTGTGTGCGGTAGGGCGCCAAACATAGGCAATCCAAGCAACGTCGGCAAAGTACACAAGGTTCAGCCATCCGTCGAGAACAAACCACCGTGTTTTCCAGTGGAATGGAACATAGTCGGGATCGCTAACATTAGCGAATGATAGCGAGTTGAAAAAGAAGAATCCAAAGGTTACGAAAATGGACAGAAGGATACACCACCAGAGCTTGCGGTACATGAACTCCTTTGCATTTTGCTTACGCTCGCGAAGATCCTTTAGGGTTGCATTGAGCGAGTTTAGCGTCCACACGTAGAATGTCGTCAAGGTTCCAGCCAAGGGAAGCACAACAAACAACAAGAACGGGCCGGCAGACTCGGGTGTGATGTAAAGACCGGTTATGGCATAGATAAGGCCAAATGCGAAGTGAGCCACAGCAAGCCAGCGAGCGTAAATCATGGCTTTGCCTAGCGTTTCCTTCACCACACCGTATCCCATGCATACAATGAGCAGTAGGAAGAAGGAGAACGAGTTGCGGCCAGCATTGAGAATTCCGACGATAACCATAAACACATTGGCTCCCATGTCCCGGCCATTGCGATTCAGATAATCTACATTTGAAGGCTGTGTTAGTGATATTTCGATAGAGTGAGGGTAGACGCTTGGTTAACGCTTACCATAAAAGGCCCAAGTCAGTAGCATTTCTACAACAAGGAACACCAAGATAGCAGTGATGTAGTTCTGCACTGCAAGAATGTCATGGCGATGCATGTAGTATAGGAATCCCCAGTATATCGCAACCACGGCGTATAGGATAGTGATGCCACCGTAGAACGGTAATTTGGGTACCTGAGTGGCGGGAAGTTCGCCATAAGCATTGCGGAACACTGCAACACCACTGTAGTCATCATTTGTGAAGGTCTCTGTGAAGACGCAATAGTACCCAGTCTTCTTAATAGGGTATGAATCGACATGTGGTGACTTGAGATGAACAGCCTGATTGTAGATCATAAGCTTGGAGTTTTCGGTGGCGTTGGGGGCCAACAAGAACTTTCCATAGTCCGCCTTTTTGCAAAGCCCGTTATCGATTTCAGCATTGCTGCAAAGCTCTAGAATACGCTATATAAGGATAGATGTGTCAACATTTTTCAAGGTCTTATGATTTTCATAGCTATGCCGGCTACTTACTTCTCCGGGGAAGTTGACATCTTGAGTGCCAACTAGGTCCATATCGCGCCACTCAAAGATCAAGAGACTGACAATAGGGTCTCTATCGGCGGCAATTGAGTCATTCGAGAATACGATGCTGATGAATGGATCGACAGGTCCACCCCATGTGGCTTTGCTATACATTCCTATGACAAAGTACTAGTTAGTGTCTATGATAAAGAGCATACATAATGTCCAACACTCCACATACCAGTACATTGTCTCTTGTATTCGTCCGTTTGGTCCTAAAGTAGAGAAGGTCAATTCAAATTCTAACGCCCTTGACATTGATTATATTTCGCATACCAATATAACCTCCATGGCCTGTGACGTCCAGATGGACATGGCCATGATGGCCACAGTCCAGAACCACGATCGCATGGTGATTTCAGGACACTTCAATGTGCGGCGTTATATATAGTTGTTTGCGAAAGTGGTGTCTTATTGGTTGGGGGGATCGTTGTGCTTGGCAGTAATTCTGAAGAGTTATCTAGCATTGGCCGGTAATCGCACGATAGATACGGAGTGACGAGAAGTATATTGTCTAACGATGGCGATTGGTAAACTCTGCCGGCATAGAAAGGCTCGCCTCTTAGCGAAGAAAAGAACAAGTCGCCAACTCTGAAGGTGCACTTTCTATCGATGTTCGATTGCTGCCTCAAAGGCAGTGAATCGTGGGTATCACAGCTAATAGCTATGCGCTTAGTGAGGCGTGGCAGGTAGCTTTGGCTGGGAGCACCAATTGAAGGCGCGATCGCAATTAGCGAGGGTAGAAGAAAAAAAGAAGAAAAAGCAAATTTGTCGAGGTTTCTATTCGAGGTGGTGACTATCTCGAGAATGACTGATTATGTTCCCGTCAAAAACACTTTACTCCGGATTCGAAGGTCTAGGCAACTGGCAAAGAGCTCAAACAATGTTACTAATTTGTCAAAGCATACGTACTGTACTGTAGGAGCTTGGCAGGTGCTCGTTCCAAAAATGGCTTGCTAGGTAGCTAGTTTCTGACGCTTGTCCCGTGATCTGCCAGCTGCCAGAGTATACGCTGCATACACATTTGTGCTGCATGAGACACCGGACGTTTTCATGTTAGAAAGGAAAAGAAGAAAATAAAAAGAAGCGCTAATAAGTAACATTGACTTATATGGCTTGAAATATATACAATTGTGGCATTAGATTCATCGATTGTCGGGCTAAGGTTGATTGCTGCTATAAACCCTTTTATTAGGGTTATAAAAATACATAAATCAGCCTTGCCACCAAATTTATAAGTTAGAACACAGCCTTATTTGTAACAGAATTCATAATAGAAACAACCTTTTCCTACGTTTCCTGTAACGGATATACAACCATTCATCTTATATCTATATAGTTTGCAATGGGCAAAGGTACTTTTAGTTGGCCCATATCCTGATCAACACAAGCAGTCTAACTAACGATTACAATCATAGGCACTGATAAGTTATATGTAAGATTAATACGTCCTAGCCGTCACATTTCATTTCATGCAACTGTAACCCGATATATAGTGACAGATACTGACAGCATGTTATAGATCACACATAGTGAATGGTCTTCAGCAGATTCATTCTCGGCTAGTGGTGGAGCTGCAACAGGCCGTTCTCAATCAGCTGGGTCTTTCAAAAGACTACCCTTCAACTTTTGTGCAGCTAGTCTTCAACCCTTCAAGAATCCAGTGTGTACAGCAGATGGCACTATCTTCGATGTCGAGGTTATCGGGGCTTGGTTAGAAAAGAAGAAAACAAATCCGGTCGATGGTGAGCCCTTGAACGCCAAAGATCTCATCAAACTAGTGTTCACACGCAATGAAAATGGAAATGGAGACCTCGTCGACCCTGTCACGTTCAAGGTTTTCACTGACAACACTCACATCATTGCAATCCGCCATGGAAGTTACGCCAATGTCTTTGCATATGATACTGTTGAGCGTATGAATTTCAAAGCGAAGATGTGGCGTGATTTGTTGGATGACACAGAGTTTACTCGCTCCGACATCATCACATTGCAGGACCCACAAGCTGTACAGAACCGAGATCTCAGCCGATTCAAGTACCTCATGGATGGCCAAGAGGCTCTTTTGACGAAAGAGCAACAGCAAGAAAGGCTAGAGAGTGGCGTTAATGTCGATGCATTGGGTCGTATTGGCGATAAGGTTCTTCGTGCAAAGCAAGCTGTTGAACGTGCACGTAAAGAGCGCGATGCTGGTAAAGATATCAATAAATCCTTAAGTGTGACTAAGACGGCAGCTTCGAAACTTGCTGGAAATCGGCTTATCAACGACAAAAAGTTGGCTTCGAATGCTGCTGCTTACACTACCGGAAAAGCTGCTGCTAGTTTTACCAGTACAGGCCTAACACCAGAAACTAGCGGTGAACGTGCCCTCTTGAGTGATGAGCAGTTCATGCTGCAATATAAGCGAGTTCAGCACAAAGGCTATGCACGCCTAGAGACGACCCTTGGAAATATCAACATCGAGCTTCATACCGACACGGCACCACGAGCTGTATGGAACTTTACCAAACTTGCTCAGAAGGGCTACTATCGTGGAGTTGCTTTTCATCGCAACATTCCCGGCTTCATGATACAGGGCGGCGATCCTTCCGGTACAGGCCGCGGAGGAGCCAGTATCTGGGGCAAAAACTTCGCAGACGAGTTTGATGGGCCATTGGTCCATGATACCCGAGGAGTACTAAGCATGGCCAACAAGGGCAAAAACACTAATGGCTCGCAATTCTTCATCACATATAAAGCCGTAGCCCACCTTGATCGGAAACATACAATCTTTGGCACCGTGATCGAGGGTGGTGGAATTCAACCTACACAGACTCTGGCACGTATGGAAGCTGCACCGACAGACGGTTCTGACCGACCATTGAACAAAATCGTCATCAAAGACATCATAATATATATTGACCCCTTCGAAGAGTTTCTGAAAGAAAGGTCGGCTAAAGAGAAGGAAGAGGCCAAAGTTGAGGCCTTGGCTCGTAGCGGCGGTGCTGATGATGACAAGCTCACATGGACAGGCAAACGCATATTGGACGACGGCAGCATCTCTGAAGCAGATTCTAAATCGTCTGTTGGAAAATACCTGAAAAAGGCACGAGAGGAAGGCCAGAGTTCAGGGACGGCACAGGAAGAAATATTGGAAGAGGTTCCATGGGAAGAGCCTGTTCGCAAGAAAACTAAATCCAAAGGCGGGTTCGGCAATTTTGATGGATGGTAATTTAGTAGCATTCTCTTCTAATTAGCAACAGTCTGACTTCAGCTACATAATGTAACTATCGACTAAGTGCTCGATAATATAGATCCGACGTATTTACACGTATCACCGCAATCCTCGTAAAATGCCCAAGTAGCCGCTGTGCATTGTTGTTACCAAGCAGTAAGTCACTTTATATTGGTAATTAACAAGTTAGTGACTCAAAAACGGAAATCAGATGATTCCATCCGGAGTGAGTTTGCATTGGAAGCATTGGATGCATTGGAAGCATTGGAAGCATTTGATGGCTTGATGTCGCTAAACTAATGTGTTGTAGCTTTGGATTACCGTGGTTTTATGTGCTATAAACAGGAAAAGAGGGGTTACGTACGAAAATTTTTCATCAGCCCTATTAGACAGCTAAAATAGAATACAATCAATTGAGATTGGAGGCCAAACATCGAATAATATGCTCACCACGTACAAGGAAAAACCAAAAGTGGAAGATGCCGCGAGAACAAATTATCGGGTGAAAATCTAAATCTAAAGCAGGTGTTACAAGGTGGATCTTGCACGACGCACAGTCCAATCCGGAAAGTACGGGTGTCTTTACGATGACCTGAGCTTGACATCATCTAGCTCAAGTCAACGAAGAACGAGAGAAGAACGAGAGAAGAACGTGCAGAAGAAAAGAGCGTGAAACAGGCGTCGAGACTGTGCATCTACCATGAGGGAAAACAAAGACGCAATATATAATTTAAGGAACGTCAAAAATCACCGTATAAAAGACTATGTATGTTTTAGAGTTACAAGAAGCTTTGGTATTATAAAACTATGGGATGTAGGATATAAACTACTAGTACCTTGCACGCTGGCTAGAGCTTTTTTAGTTGGGGAATAGCTAAATATACAAAGTGACATATGAAGTAGAAAGGAAGGGTGTGTAGGTTATATGTATAAGAACTTATGGAGAGAAGAAAAGAAAGAAAAGGAAAGAAAATATAAAAAGGGGTATTGGAAGAATAGAGGCGAAAATCCATTTCATGAATGTGAAATACTCCAGGGACCAAAGGCATAGGGATAAGAAGAAAAGGAAGATGAAGAGAAAAATAAGTAAGAAAAGTAGTAAGATATGTGTACTATATGAATCTTAAGATCTTGGTCGTAAGAAAACCTACACTCTCCAGCAGTACAAGGCCATGATAATATCGTAAATAAAGTATACCAGATAGCAAGGAGTGCTTAGTAAAAAATTAGAATAAAAGACGAGAAAAGAAAGAGAAGAGAAAGTAAAACAGTGAAAAGAAGAAAGAAGAAAGAAAGAAGGGGAGAAAATGAAAGAAAGAAGAGAATGATACACGTATATCGTGAAGATATCGCCAATATGAAAGAACCAGCTGTTGTCATGGCATCCTGATGCGTAATTTTAGAAACCTAGAAGTGAAAAAGAAGGTTTTGGTGAACGAGCTCAACAACACCGGAACACCTGATCAAGTGGATGCTCTGTCTTTTTCTTTTAGAAATAAAAGGTCCGTCCATGCACACTAAAGATGATTTAGGCGCTGGCGGTGACAGCCGGGTAGGGGTTGTAAGAAAGAGTGTAAATGCCAGAACGGTCTACACCATCAGCATCAATTCTGTGGCTAAAGTGACCAATGGAGCTGGTGCTTTTGGCTCCTTCCAGTGCAGTGGTGGTGTTTGCAGCAGGGTAGAAGACAACCGGAGTAGCAAGGGCCTCCATGGTGTATAGGTCGGTAGGGTAGGTGATCTCGGAAATGATGACGCTAGGAGCAACGCTTTCGATATCGAAGACCTTGCAAGCGGCGGAAACGAAGGGTACGTTGACCGTGACAGTCTCAATGGTACGGAGGCTAGCAGGACAGTCGATAGCTCCAGAATCGCAAATGGTAATGGTGTAGACCATAAAAGTCGACTCAGAGGTATTGTCAGAGTCGGCAAGGTCCGTAGTATCAGTATCGCTCTTAGCGGAATAGCGAGCTAAAACAGGGGCGGAAGTGATTTGAGCCTTGCTGATAGAATCATAGTTGGTAGAAGTGCTAGTAGCAGTAGGCTGGGCAACCATGAGGGCAAGAAGACCGGCGATATTCATAGTGTCGGTCTCGATAGCAGCGGAAACAAGGCTGGTGATGGTCATGCTGTCATACTCGGAAGCGGCAGAAGAGGTAGGCGCCGGGAGCTCAAACGGGATGGGCTCGGTGTAGTTGGCCTCGTGCTCCCAGAGGCACTTAGTGAAGGTAGGGGAGGTCAACAGGGCAGTCGACAAGACAGGGGCAGGGAACTCAAAGAATAGAATGTCTAGCTTAGCATAGATACCGACGGTTAGATCGAACCACTCTTCGGCCTGGAGGTAGCATTCCTCCGCAGCCCCAATATTAAGGACGAATTGAACAATGTCAGTGTAGATGTTGACGGCGGCTTTGGTACCCAGAGACTGAACCTCGATGCCGGCCTGGAGACGGACACGCAGAGAAGCCTTGAAGGTAACCTCGGCGGCGTGAACAATGACGGGGATAGACTGGAAAGAAGTGCCGTTGAAGAAAGTGTCGTCCAGAACGCCGTTAAACAGAGCAGCCTCGAGATAGGCATCATCGGGAACCTCGACGTAGAAACCACCAGACATGGCCAACTCAGCATCAACGCTAAAGACCAGATCAATGAAAAGTAGCACGCCAACATTTAGATCCGGAATACCAACACCAATGGGGGTTGGCACGGTGAACAAGTTGATAGAGAAAGAAGTAGCAGCAACAATCTGAACGCCAAGATCCATGTAAGACTTGACACCGTGGAAATCGAGGCGCATGTGAGGGTTGAGAATATCGTCGTTGGTCAGAGTGATCTGGACATCGCCTTCAGTGCGGCACTCGAGGCATTCAATGAAGATGTAAGACTCCTTGATGAAACTAGAAAGATATTAGAAACTAGAGATACAGACTGGGTGTGCTGGTTGTAGTTCACTTACGCAGCAAAGAGAATCAAGCCAGACAGATCCTGGGTGAGGTCAACATTCTTAGAGGCACGCTTCTCGATGAACTGAGAGCGGGCACCCTCCAGCGGATCAAGATACTCGGGCTGGTTGAGAGGCTGAAGGTTGATAGGCGACTGGAGGTAGTCCTCCTTGAGCAAGACGGGCTTGGCCAGGGCCATAGCGGCCATGGCAACGATAGTAAAGAACTTGGGAAGCATCTTGAAAAGATATATGGGTATCAAAATACAGATAAATAGTAAAGTAGAAAAGAAGAGGGGGTATCTAATATAGCAGAAACGAAGATCTCACGAAGAGACACTGGATATCAAACGAATAAAGCAGAAAGGCTAGATATTCCGACTACAGTTGGTAGATCCGGCGGAAGGAAGCAAAGAATGGCAATGGTGCAAGCAGAAAGGCCGGTAGGAAAAGGAGAGTCAAAAGACGAAGATAGTCTTATAGGGCCAAGTAAAAAAAAAGATAGAAGTAGAAAAGGCACACTAATGATAGCACGAAGCTGGTGATAGAGAATGGTAGACAGCTTAGAGCGCAAAGCTGTGTATTTAGAAAAGAAAAGGCAGACGGAGAAGGTACTAGACCGAGTGATCTGAAGTGAAGGTGGTGACTCCGAGAGATCCAAACTGATGATGGAGGTGCGGACGAGCAGGATATTTAACCAAGTGAATGGCGATCTAGAGATAGCCGCCGATCAAGTAGTCATTGGCCATAGCACGGAAGCCATGACGATGATCTTGGGAGACATTCAGTCAGTTTGCCACTCGAGACACATGTAGAGCTGTAAGGGCATGGAATGATCAAAGTTGACGGCTTGACAGGCTCTCATCTACAAAGACAAAGGGGACAGAGACGTAGATGGGTAGATGGATGACTGGGAACGAAACAGACCTCTGGGCGTGTAAAACGAAGCAAACAACCAACCGCTATCAACATATCGCTCATTAACCTGCCATGGCATCTGTCGGTGCATCTTTTGCAGGCCACTACTACGTTCACGTCATCTACCAAGGTACGAAAAGGTTAAGTTGTGGTTAGAGGTGGAGTGAAACCCTGCAGGGCTCTATACCCCCCCCCCCCCACCTTCGTCCCTTTGTTTCTTTGATGTCGTTTACATCCCGTTAGTTCGTGGCACTTATAGGTTCGAGTGCCTGGTCAGTTCGTTGGCATGGGGAGGGGGGCAATATGATGCCTGTTTGCTAACAAGTCCAACATGGGATTTTGATGGCTCTAGTACTGTCAAGTAGCGCCGATCTGGTATCTTCAACTACAGCAAAAAATGAACCAGATTTCCAGTAAATCGGCCTAGAAAACGAGAAGATTTGCTGCCCAAGACCAAGCTAAAAGAAAGAAACAATACTCGTGGTAGCTAGAGATGAGAAGAGTTAATGTTCTGCCCGCACACCCTCACAAACAAACAAAAAAACAAACAAGACTGGTGCCAAGACAGGACGCAAAGCCCGCTAAGGCCACTATTGTACAAGTGCTGTGTAGGTCAGATAGAAGCAATCCCTCTATTTCCAGTCTTTTGGGGCCGTCATGACCAGTTCTGGAACTTGGAAGCCGGAGCCCCGTCGAATTTAATATCACAAGCCGAGCACGTCTCTCTGTAGCCTCCCAGATAGCATTCCAAATAAAAGATACTGATATTGATGAACAGATGGTCAGGGGCGGAGAGCCTCCCGTTCATGGAAGATTGCTGCGGACTCTCTTTCTTGTGACAGAGAGACAGTGAGTGAGGAAACATTCCCCAGATTAAAGCCACAACTTCATGACAGTCACGATCATGGAACTGTGAGTTTTCGGTAGATGGCTAGATGTACCAAAACTGCAGTTTCAGCTGGCCAAGGCCCGAGAGTGACGGCAAAATAAGAATGCGTTGGAGTGTCTCCCGTCCACTATACATATAACAGTGAGGACCGAACACATGGTTGAATGTTGCCCGGCTGGCTTGGCTTGGCTTGGCTTGGCCTATCCCACAACCCATCCGAAAAAGGTATACCAAGAAGTCGTGCCGTATATCTCTTGGCGCAGTACAGCCCATATAGACTTTCTACTGTGCAAACTAAAGAGGGAGTTATCTCGATTCCGCCACGTCGAGCCTCATTGCTGGGCCTTCGAGACTTGATAGCAATTCAATTAGAGCTGCTTATAGAGAGCATAAAGATCGTAAGGGAGCAGGAGAGGCACAGTAAACTAGCGAAAGTTCCATTAGGGCGTGGCGATAGGGGACTATGGCTCTATCACATGCTATCGGGGCTCAGTCTACGCCGTTTCGTTTAACTCGGAGATGTTAGATCTACTGTAGTTAAGCTTACTAGGTGAAAGAGAAAGACGAGAAAACAGGTGCGGAAATGTGCTATTCGTTTCACACTATTCCTGAAAAAGATGGTGGGCAGGACCTTTCGATGCTTTACAGCCTTGGGAAACGAAGTAACGAAGTACTTACTAAGCATCCATGTTAGTCGGCTGGTCTTGGCATAACAAAATACAACATCACAGCAAATAACCCAGATAAACCCAGATAAACCATGAGGGCTGTGTACACAAACAGACAACTAGCGTTGTTGTTCCACTCTGCCGTACATTTAGTTCTTTCCTTCCAGAGCATTCTCGAGAGTATACTGACATCTGTATGCAGATTGCCGATCGAAGCCGTAGTAGCAGTAGTATTAGTAGCAGTGAGCTAGCCTCTCCCGAGTAAATCCCTACTACCAAACAAGTCTCCCGCTTGATCGTGATGTCAAAGGCAACTGGCTGATTGTTTCACGGCGTCGATCTGGCTGTCAAATCCAAGATGACGCCCGCTCTGATGCAGGTACGCTTTTGGTACTACTGTTGATCCCAAATATAGGGTATCAGTGCATACAGTGCATACGCTAGAATGCCGGAAGGAAGGACAGGCTTTACGATGATGCCAAGTCGAATCAGCTGCAGCAAATGTCCTTTTTTGTAGCACTGATTAGTGGCGTTAGTGCTGATAGCGCCTAAAATTGTTCCTCGGGGGGTTCAAAGTGCCCGATGCTTAGAAAAGCATAAAGCACTTTTGGCTTTTGTCAGCCTACAGAATCAGCCTCTTGTAATCTCGGTCTCTGTATTTCTCTATATCTCTTCTTGCCTCCGTCACATGTGTGCAAATGTTTGTCTCTGGCCAAAGAGCCTCGGCTACGATGTCTGAATACTAGCTATTTTACCGCCTCCCACGCTGACCGCTTGGATTCACTTGTGGCTCTCGCCCTGCCATGATGATCTAACGATGAACGTGGCTATTGGTTTTGTCGGTGTTTTGGGGGATTTATAGGGCCTTCAATATTTTCTAACAACCATTGGAGTATTCCTAAAATACTACCATCACCACTACTGCTACTACTGCTGCTGCCATCACTACAGCCACTACTAACTACCAAGGGTGACTCTCGCTCTATACAAACTAACAGTCAACTAGCTTTTGCTCCTTTCTCACGCCATGCTCTCCCAATTCTCCACGGACCACTAACGGGCTCAAGTAACTGTGTGTCAGTCTGCTAACCCCCAAGCAATGCATACACCTCACCTTAAATACAGGCCTCATGATACTAGAGTGGCCCATGCCCGTAGCTGTCGCAGTTGTAGGATTATACGAGTCAAGGAAATAGTGTGGCAAAGCGACTCCCACCGCCTGCTGTCGTCGAGCTATCTAAGTTACACCTCTAGTTAAACGTCGTAGAATGTTGCGTCACTAGCTTTCATGTATCTCAATAATGCGTCTTACAGCTCTTGGCATATGTCAAAATGCCCTTCCGGACAAGGTGTGCCTAAAAACTACTATCACCAGCATGATCGAGTCGAATAACGCCGGTCTATACAGCGCCATCATGTGTCTCTTTCGGTCTTTTATTCTTTTGGCTTTCACAATCTCGTAGTTATCTGCCTCTTCTAACCACTCTGCTCTCCCTACTTGGAGCAGTGATTCTAAACACATGGCCGGGATCCTATCTAGTCCTAATTTGGACAGCCCTAGCATATGTCACTAAAAGGCCAAGAAACTGAACAATGCTTCAACACACCTTAATTCTCAGCACTTGAGAAAAATATTCAGAAGAAAAACTATAGCTGAGTAATTGGCTATAACCAACTAATTTATTAAAAAAAAAAAAAGAATCGAAGTGCCTAAACTCAAGTTTAACAATGACTAAAATAGGTTTCCATGTTATTCCCCAATGTATAGTGAAGCCAATACCGAGAGCATACGACATAATTCGTCATATACAGTGCTCAAGCTACTATAGCCACCGGCAATAGCAGATGAAACCTCCATACTATCTACATCTACAGTTCTATCAAACATGCAAATAGTCTGTGATCCAAACAATACATACGTTCCACCAGTACTACTATCTGACTAACTGATAGTAGCACTACTACTAGTACAAACGAACTCGTCAATGGGTGTTTATAGTTGTATTGGCTGCGACTAGATTATTAGTGTTCTAGTCTCATAACCTTGTTTCTACTGTATGTAGGACCAAGTCTGATTACATATGAACAGTACATGTATACATAGTTTTACCTTGTCAGACAAGATAAACAATGCATGCTAGTTCGTGTCTCACTGGTTGCTCTTAACAACTGCTAGCCATTGTTCGAAAGAATCCCACGTGAGCTTTAATCAAAACAGACTATGAAATAAAGATGATATAAATATAAAGAAACAACAGCAATTTCCACCTTGCACTGGCCACCTCCAACTCTAACCTCGAACTTGGTTCTCGGCATCATTGCTAGCTCGCTCGACCTTCTTCGGTGCCAGAGCAAATTCATAATGGCGTTCGGCTCACGAGCATTCCGGAGAGCAAAAAGACCCCAAGGTCAAAGTGAAAAGCACTGAAAAATACAGGCCGCCCATGAAATGTACGCAGGTTTAGTAGGTTTCTCAGTGTTTTCTTTCTTTTGAACACTATGGCCGTCTCCTGCCACGCCCCAAGTCACCGAGTTGGACTCTATCTTGCGAAGCTGCCTCTCTATGTTGCCCAATTTACTGTGTTGCTTTTTTTAGAGCAGTCATACATGTACAGTTGTGATCAAGGCTTCAAGAAAGGCCCCCAACGGCGGCTACATATGGACTGACTTGTTCAGAGCTCTTGGTGAAGGAGGATATCTACGATCCACGCTTTCTCGATGCCCCCTTTTATTTTTAGTAAACTCGTGTTTAACCCTAACAACCTAGATACATGCTAACTTACAATAACTCGTCTAACGAGAAATACTATTTAAACTATAATATCTTTTGTTAATCTTTTTATATGTACGGTCTTTCATCAGATCACTTTGACTTGACTTGGTCATTGCTGCGAAAAATATGCGTTGATTCATAGCGTTTAGTTTGTGCCGCACCTTGAGTCCAAGGTCTCACTCGCTTAACCCTAGAGGGGGCCACAGTTATGTAAGCTGTTTGCTTACCAGCCCAGGGTTTGAGTCCCCATCGGTCCGGTATACCCAAAATGACGGACGCCGACTGAGCTAACCAAGATTCCAACACTCAGGGATATTGACATCACAGTGTTGAACATGGTTAGTTCAGATCATGATGCATTCCATGGAGTTGAAAGGGGCACGGTAGGTCAGCGGCAGTAGCTATATCTGCCACTACTCCAAGTGCCAGTGCCAGCGCTGAATACATATGTACTAACTAGCCTAACAACCCAGCATTGCACTATGTAATGTACTGTGAATGCTATTATATCTGTACATAATGTTCACAGACCAGGACGCCAAGATGGCAGCCCAAAGACTCCAATGATGCCACATGTGGCAACAGCTGGTTACCAAAGCGTTTTCCCCTACGATTTTACCAAAACAAAACCTAAACATAGCAATGACCGTACCTTAACTCCAATGACTTGGCACAGCTAAAGCTCGCTGCCTAGTCCGGCTTGGTTTTCTTGAAGATTGATGTCATTGTTCTGCTGGCAATGGTAGCTATCGTCACATATAGTAACACACCTACATACCTTGATGTGCCAAGAGACTACTCCGAGGTTTTGAACTTTTGTATGCCCCAAGAGGAGCTCTTGTGCAGGCCGGGCAAGCTTCAATGTGACCTCTGCAATTATCTTTTGTCATGTTGCCGGTATCATCGCATCAAGGGTTACAATCAAGATATCATCACTCACAGACAGGATAACAGAGTCTGTTCAACACACCCTACGGCTATTTTGTAGCTCTCAGTTCCACGCTGAGTTACTGGCATGATCCTGGAGACTTCTTCACTGTTCATGGGGCCGTGTTCTTATTTTCACACCCATCGAACCAGCCAGATAATGGTCCTACCGTACATCACCCAGCACCGTATGGCATGGACATGGTACACCGTACCAGCTGGGATAGATAGCCCGAATAGTCAAACGATGTGTACCTGAATTACGTGCATAGATTTTATGTATTTGTCGATAGTGTTTGCAGCATTGTATTGACGCTAGAAGATGATAATGAAACACCGAAGCAATATCCTACCACGCCGCTCCTGCTTACGATCTCAGACCCCTTCGCTATGTTGCCTGCAATAGATATCCCACCGGCAAAGATCTTTGAGATTCGCCACGTTACTTTGCAATAGATGTCCCCCTTCAACAAAGTTCTTTATGACGTCGCTACAGTCATACAGATATTCTGTGTGTATTCCCCTCGTCTCCCAACTCACTGGCGATAGCCATTGCTAAGAACCTGTCCACAGAACCCACTGCCAAGGAAATATATGCTACATGTACATTTCTCGGACCCCTCGATATTAGATTCAGGGGACCCGGCAAGACTTCTTCAAGTCTCCGATACTAGTCCGCTTGCAAATTCAGTTCTTCCAGCCACCAATGGCAACCGTAAGCATCTTTGGGCTGCCGTCCCAAAGGGAGCCAGATTGATCCACGCCTCCGCTCTTGCTCACATCGTCGTAGGGGAAGGCATAGCCTCTTCCATTGACACTAAGCTCGTGACAGATTCTGGAATAATGGTTGGTTCTTTCGAGCTGGTAGTACCGGGAAACATCTTCGCCTTCAGGCTGCTGGGAATTAGACAACAGAGTACCGCGGTTCAAAGCAGCCGCTAGCCGAGCACCAGCGGCTCCTCTGCCGTCTGTATAGTCCGCGCCTCGGGCAAAGGGGCCGGTGGAGCAGCTCCAGACATCTTCGGTCTTGGGCATGGCAAAGGAGCCCAGCACGCCGAGATCGAGGCAGTTGTCACGGGCCCGCACTCTGCCAGAGACATTTCCCCACGACGCTTGAGTGTTGATGACTAGCGGGGATTTGGCGTAGGTAGCCCATACCTCCTTGATATGGGGTTCGAGGTATCCCGAGAAAAGACCCGGCATGATGGTGCAGCCCGAGTTGGGACTGAGAGCACGCAGGTTCTTAGAGCCGTCTTTAGTCTTGACCACGAGCTTGCTCCAGCCAGAGTTGTCCTTGGCATCCTGTTCGACCAGTTTCTTGCACACCTGATCAAGGGCATCGGCACGGAAGCCCTCGACACGGGTCTTTTTCCCGCTGGTATTCTCTAGCTCTAGCGAGCATGGAATACTGACAAAGTCCACGTAGGATATGTTGACGTAAAGCTGAGCTTCATTGAAAGTGAACTCGGCAAACCCCCAGTCCAGGAAATGGTTGGCGTCTGATGGGTTCATCATAGAAGGCTCAACGACGGCCGGGCCAGGGTTAAGCATGAAGACGAGCGGTGCGTCTTTGCAGAACCAGATGCGGCCGCCGGCAATGCGTGGAATAGTCACCACTCGAGAGCTGCCTGGTGGGCCCAGGGGGATGGCAACATCGACCCCGAGAGGCTGGAGAATCTTGGACGGCGAGGTAGGATAGAAGGCCGTCTTGCCGTCGGCACAGATGAAGACCGGGCTCATATTCTGAGCCATGGCCCGGCCAGTCACTGTAACAAACACATTGCTAGACGGCGTGTCGTTACGCAGCGTGATGTCAAGAGTATCGGCCGTCATGATTGGTAAGCCGGGGCTAATATCAAGCAGAGACAGAGAGAGAGTAAGGCGGATTTTGCAGGCACTTTGGTTTCTGCCAACACTTTGGACGAAGCTTTGAAGTCCGTCTCTATATTTCTAGCTCTGGGTTCCCTTTGTTTTCGAAGCTCGGGGCTTTTCCTGATTCAGGTATGCGGTGCGAAGGATTGAGAAGAACGGACACTATGATGATCTGAGAAACGCCAGACAAAAAAGATGGTTTAATGATATTAGACGATGTGCTGGAACTAATGTTGAAGAGATCTGAGCCGTGCTTTATGAAAAGTTAGAACAGGCGTCGGGGGCTCTTTGTTCTTAAAGGCAAGTCGAATAGAGTCGAGGCTGGTTTACTGCGGCCAAGCTGTCTCGTGACTTGCTAACACAGTCTTGGAATTAGAGCTTGAATTGGAACTACTGCCTAGTGTTGGCTGTGCTTTTCAGGGCCACATAACCCATGCTTGGGTAATCGGGGGGTGTAAGGCTCAGAACAAGCTAGCTGAACTACGGAGTATCGTATCTAGGCCAGCACAATAAATCCGTCTCTCCTTCCTACCAGGACGTCACAATACAACTACCTGCATGGCTATTGTTGCATTCTCTCATGCTTCGATTGAGGCCTACAGAGACCATGTAAATCTAGATAGCCAACCATAGATCGACCACGAACAGCAATTCTAATGTACGCCATCTGATCAAGTCTGAGGCTGACTATAGGGCAAGCTGAACTAAACAATGGAGCCATTCAAGTGCTGTACAGGCCAAGAGCCGCATAAAAGAAATACATATTTACCTCGCCTGTTCTCCATCTTGTGACAACCTAGTCAATGAGGCGAATATTGGGCAAGGCAAGACACTATCTCGGTTGCCAAGTCTGATTGTATATAAATCCGAAAATACATATAAACGAATCATACAGGTACATCATGTGCGCTATTGCCGCATATATATGCCTCATATGTAAAATCACGTTTCTCGTCGGCCCGCTGACAAGTTCTAAAACATCATCTCATGGGGAGCCTCATCGAGATTGTATCCTGTTAACAAGCCACGAACCACATATATCATCAAATAACAATACAACCGCCATGTCCAGCCAACTGTCAACTATTAGCCCTCTGATCGCGAATTAACCCTTGGATGTCTTCAACTTACCCACCATCTACGGTGTCAATGTCCGGTGTCTCGATCTGTCTTTCTTTGTCTCTATTTTGTCTTGGCTTGCCTCAGCCTGTCTTACTCCTCGTGGTGGTGCTTCTTCCTTTATATGCACCGTGATGTCTCATATCTCATATGCCTACAATATATCCATTCAATATATATGACAAAACCTTATGATCCCTACCATCTAGTATGACATGCAGTTATACGAAAAATAATATCCACCACGTGATATCTATGTTATGTCCTCACTTTCCTTATTACTCATCGCACTATTGTAACATTGTCGTAATGCTATCGTATGTGGCCAATAGTACGGCTGCTGTCCCGGTTAGCGGCTCGGTACAACCAGGAAGAGTCTTAGGTGAAACTTTAATGGAAGAAGACCTAAAGATGCGTTTCTCCCTAGGTATTTTAAACATTTTCAACCCAAATTACTCGCACTCATGCCAACTCCTCTAAAGCCCATCCCACTCACAGACAAAGCTTGCTGCAGAGGTCGATCGCCCAGAATAGTTCATTGCAGTTTCGTGAAAAGGTTATATACTCTATCTGTTATACTCTGTCTGTTATGAAGCTCTATGACTAACATGCTTGGTTTAAACCTGACTTGCCCCAAAGATCTCACAAGACTTCTTTCTACTCAACTTCTGTCTTTGATTTCCAAGAAGCATAAGTTACTAGAGTTGGATTTTTACTATGAAATATACCGATTCTTGTTCCTACCCATATGCTCGATTTGAGTCACTTGTCTAATTTCAAGGTGGAAGATACAATGACATTCCAGCCGTCGAAGACAAGTAAAACATTGCTCATTTTCAATAATGTCCTGTAGCAATAATGGCAATAGCACAGTCTGTAAAGAACTATCTTCTTTGAAATAATGAGCTGGTATCACACTATCTAAAACTAAGTACAAAACAGGTTACAAGCCAACTTCTAATTACTGGTGCCACCTTTCTAGATCTACCTTCTTGGGGTAAGCAACAAAGCTGAGACTACCCTTTCTCTTGGTGGCTGTTGAGGGTCTGATATAGCTAGCCCTTTCAAAATCAATAACCATCAAGTCATCACATTCCTCATTATAGAGCAGATTCTGTGTTCTAATATCCCCATGACTAACACCCAACTCTTGAAGTTTTGCAATTTGTCGGTCAATGTTCCACCCATCAAGGCTACAAAGCCACTTGCCCCCATATGACAACAAAAGCATATGTTTGTTGATCCAGAAATTAACACAGAGATTTTGCTCCATAGCAACATCACCAAGACAAACAGGGACAACACTTACTTGTATATCAACTAAGTAGTTGTACATGCTAGCCTCATGATGAAGCAAGCCCACATTTTGCTCCTCTACTGCCTTTCCTACCAAGGTATACCCAAATGGGTGAGCAGTAACCTTGACCAAGCAACCAACAGCACCACGAAGACCCAAAACCTCACAGTCGTTATCAAGGTTCGTATCAAGCTGGGCCTTGATAGTAGTCAAAAGCTGAGACTGATTGATGGGGTGATGTTGTGTATGATCAAAGATGGAGGAATGAGAAGGGGCAATCTGGGATTTAGCTTGTAAGTGAAACTTATAGTTAGGACACTTCTTATCAAGTCGTCTATTGAACTTGAGGCCAAGTAGACAAACCTGTGTACAGTATTTAGCAAGTGGGGGCCTAGTAGTTGAGTCTACGACGTGTTGTTGCCCAGTTACATTCGTAGATGGGCCTGAGCTGTTACCACCACTGAACCCGGGAGGATTCGACCAAGAGGAAGTACTCTGTTTCAAAGCTAGGTTTTGGCGTCCACAAGAATTACCTGAGGCATATTTAGTTCCAACTTTGGCGAGAAGTCCCTGTTGAGAATACTTTTCTTGGTTGATTAAAGGAGAGGTCTGAAGTGACAAAAGCATAAGTGTCAAGATATGAGCAACTGGTGTCTGCTTTATATTGTCAAGCTGGTCCATAATTTTGTCGTCATGGACAGTGATGTCTTTAGCAGAGCAAAAAGTAATACCAGATACATCTTTTTGAGGAATAGAAAGATGATAATAGACCTTAGTGGGATCAAGAGCATCAATGTGTAGCAAGATCATACATTCGCCAGTCATCACATAGCCATAGCTAACTCCATCAGATTGCATGTGATGGAATAGCTGTGTTATAGCATGACTGACCATCTGACTTCCTCGACCATGATCAAACTCTACTGTAGAGGTAAGATTACAAGACAGTGGTGAGCCTGATTGGTCTAGAAAAGATCGGGCAAGATCGTCTGGTGTAAGTTTGTGAGCAGCCTTGTATTCATTGACATAGAGCCGCTTGAGAGGCCGATTTTTGTCCTGGGAATGACCTAAACACCGGCTATCAGGCTCATTGGCAGTAGGAGCGTCGGAGTGAGCAGGTATTTTGCTGCTAGACTCAATATGGGATCTGGTTTGGGAACAAGTAGATCTGGGGCATGACTCAGGCTGGCTAGGCTGTGGTGAAGGGACGACAACAGTAGAATTTATATCAAATTTCTCAGTACAATATTGTTCTGAAGAACAAGATTCTTCCAGGTCCTGACCTTCTTTCTCTGTATCATCGGCAAAGAATTTTTGGATTCTAGTAATTGTCGTGAACCGCACCTCGGAGATATCCTGCTTGATACTAATGAACTTGTTGTATGTATCAACGTCATCAACCTTTAGACTGGAATCTAGATAAGTGAGCATAACAAGTCGAACAAATCTTTCAATAGCATTATGAGAGAACTTAGCAGCCTCTTGTTCAGTAGCTAATGGAACAGACTGCCTCATATCGGGGTTGTAAGCAAACATAAGTAGATCTTCTTGGTCACAAGCCATAGTGCTTAAATGTCGAAATAGCGGTTGTTAGCCAAATACAGCTACAAGATGAGAAAACATTGCATCGTGATGCTCCTGAAAATTAGCCCACGGTACAAGTTGACGAGGATACAACAGCCGCCAATGTCCCCATTGGAAAGGGAGAAAGTCATTTGATCTATCCGTATGACTTATACAAAAACTATGTACATACAAAATGAACATAGTCATATACAGAATATAGATAAAGGCAACCAATTTACATATGTAAAGTACAGCTTTGAAATTCTACATCAGGACGGTTTGTCCCACATGTACAGCCCCAGGGAGAAGACCTTAAGGAAGACTTTCTCGCAAGTCAAAACGGATCACGTCCTCGGCACGCCTGTTCATCAAACACCAGCAGTCTCTAGGAGCACGGCGTGTGTTCGGGTCAAAGGTAAGACTATTAAGTTGTATTGTTCATGTGATGTAAAATAAAATTCAATTCAAAGAAGCTGCCCATTCAGCACAAGACAAGGTACCACCCCGAACGAAGAAAAGAAATAAGTAGAAACAAAAAAGAAAAAGCGACGTAGTATGTATATCGCATATGATCTCACAAACGTGTTACCATCGCACTATATAGGCCATATCCCACCTGATATATATGCCATATAGAAAGATTCAATGTAAATGGAAGAAATGAAACGGTGTGTGACTTTTCCCTGATAAAGATTTTTTTCTTACCGAATAGGACACTATACCAGAATCGCAGTAGGCAATCCGAAAAGCGAAAGAAAGCTATGCCAGCCAGTCCTTATATCAAGTAGACTAGATACTTGAGATATCCTTATCTTATCCCAGAAGGAGAAGATGAGAGAGAGAATAAGATGAAAAAGTATGAAAAAAGAAAGTAAGGTTGGCAATAAAGAAGATAGGAAAGATATTTCCATGTAGAATAACTACAAGAAGCCAGATTCGGCCAACACTCTGCAAGAATACCCCTCAAGTTAGTCTTCGAGGCCCCATATTTCAGTATTACTAGCTGGAGAAGAAAAAACAACGAAAAGAAGAAAGAGAACCCGGAAAGCGACAGAATGTAAGAAACAAATGAAAGGCGCTTCATAGAGGCAATGATGCGTAAGGGGAAAACAAAAACAAAAGACATTAAGGTATAAGGCATTGGTATAAACGGAGCTATGCTCCTTCCATCTACTTTTCCCAGTCCAGTCGGAAAGCGGATGGGTAGTGATAGATGGTGTAGTCACAAGTCCGTATTGTATGGGGGAATAGGGAAAGGGGACATATGTACAGAAATCGAATCAAAGGACCGGGTAGAAGAGAATAGAAAAAGGATACAGCGAAAGAACGGTATGAGATGATGTAATGTACGAAACAATCAAAGCGAGTGTAGATGGGATAGACAGTGCCCATCCATGATTCAAGCTGATTACGAGCAAACAAACAACGCGACAAAACGACAAAGCCAAAAATATGCCGATGTGAACAAATTCACGTTCGTGGAAGCACATACCTAACAATCTTCTCATCCTCACGCTCACGCGGCTCAACCTGAAGACTCTTGTCATACATTTCATGGACATCTCCGGCGGCTTGCATGTTGCTGAGGATGTAGTCCTGAAGCTCTTGGACAGAGTGGTAGTTGTACCCGACATTCTGGTACTGTTGGATGTCGCGAATAACTTCGGCTGTTTTAGCGCGCTTAGCGAAGTTAATCAAGTTTTGTTTCTTAATGATTGAGGGGATACCATCCTCAATGAATGTGAGATCCGTGAGGTAGACACCTAGATAAAAGGTAAATATTAGTCGAGGAGAACATTTTGGGCATATAATACTATGTAAACATCATGTAAGATGACACATAGCAGGATGGAGATCAAATACCAAAGAAGGGAATGCAAGGCGGATTTGCGGCGTGAAGCGCTTCACGATACTCGCCGAAGTTCCTCGAGCTGGCCATGAGGGTACGCATCGTTTCAAGCATATTGGAAGTACGTTGTGGCACCTGGTCCCAAGTACGCTTCAAGCGAGATATAGGAGCAGTTCCTAGGGCCGATATGATAGATGTTAGGGTTGAGAAGTTGTTCATGCCTCGGCATTTCTAGATTTTCACCAAATGAGTAGTTGGTTTAATTGTTAGCAGTTGATATCTCCACGAATAAAAAGATATAAATGGGCATAAACTCACGTCTGCCACTGAAACAAAGTGCTTGATAACAACGACACGCTTGCGAACGTCCATCTGAGCAAGAATCATTTCAGCTACCCAGTTGGTCATTTGGTTAGAATGCAAGATCAGAGCCTTGACATTTGGTGCTGGCTCCGGTTCGCCTTCTCCGACCTTCTTTTGCCAGGTCTTGTTCAAGCATTCTGTTGCCTTGATCTTGCCGTACAGACGCGATTCGATGACAGTCAGCTGGCGGGCAAATTCAGTTGCGTCAATATCTAAGAACTTCAGCTTCTTCATGTTCTTCGGCATGATCGGCGCTGGTGCATTGCCACCCAGGTTTTGCACCATCCGACGAGCACCGGCCTCTTTGCCGCTCATGCGCTGATCGAGAACGGCCATCAATGGCGCGGAACCCGGGGCTTCGGCCGATTTGACAGTGTCACGGGCAAAGTTATAAACATCACGCATCAGTTGCTTGGACTCTTCGTTGTAATCCTCCATCCAGAAACTCTCGAACCAACTCTTGAGGATGTTGACAACACGCACACGGACAATGGTTTGTTTTCTGATTCGCCACTCATCGTATACGTTGTGATTCAAGCCCTCAGGTGGTTGGATGCTAAAGCGCTTAACAAGCATCTCGAAAAGCTCGCGAGCTGTGGTAAACGATCGGTAAGTGAGCAAGAAAGTGTTGTTGAAGCTAGATTCCAACTTGTCGTGCCGAGTAAGTTGCTCAACTAGTGCCTCCAGGGTTCCACCCTTGACAGTGTGTGGTGTGGTTTTAGTCTCCCACGAAATCTCATGCTCCAGGTCTAGAAGTAGATGGGGCGGTGTCTGAGCCTCAGGTGCTTGTGGTGAGGGGTCTTCACCGAAAATCTTCTTGATCTTAGACATATCACCCTTTCTGAAGTTGCCAACCGAGTCACCTTCGGTGAATGACTGTGTCGAGAGCATGGATGGCCGTGATGGTATAGTCGACCGAGATTCTTGTCTCTGATGAAGGCGGTTATCGTACATGTTGTTGGGGTCTCCACGGCGCATCGTCTCTCTTGCAGATATTGACTCTTTGCGTTGGCCCATATTCTGCTGTGACGCTAATTGTTGTTGCTGAAGTTGTTGTTGTTGTTGTTGCTGTTGTTGTTGTTGTTGTTGAAATTGTTTCTGCTGCTGTTGCTGTTGCTGTTGGACGAACGAGACAAGGCCTTGGAGATTGAATGTCAAATGGGTAGAGTTTGTTTCCAAAACATTGGCACATTGACGAACATATTCGAGTCTGTTCTCAAGAGCCTCTCCGCGAACCTCTGCCCATTCGTCAGCTAGAGGGCCGCTAACAGACTGGCAGCCGAGTATGACATCAGCGATGTTGTCATATATGCTCTGTTTACTAGCAAAGAATTCAGACACAGATGGCTGTTGAGCAGAGTTGCCAAAGTCTGATAAGTCGATATTTTCAATCAAGGAAATCCACGCTTTGAAAGCATCGAGGACTCTACCACCAGCTGCGCAGACATTGTTTCCAATTAACTCGTGACGGATAGGTGACACAATCTTGTCGTTAATCACCAACGTCTTGTCTAGCTCACGTAGACTGGATATTAGAAGCCTCTTCAGGTCGTCTGCGCGCTCCAGTAGCTTTTCGTCGAGGTTTATAGACGGCTCAGATGGGTTCTCATCATCATCGTAGAAGTTGGCCGCAATTTGGTCGCGAGGACCGATGCCATTGTTCTGCCAGCTGCCTCCAGTGATGCTTCCGATGACAAAGCCGGGAAACAGACGTGGAATCTCTTCTCCGCGCTGTTGTCTAGCAACTTCAACGTAGTTAAAGACACCCTGGAATACACCGTCGGCTTCGATGAGACACTTCTGAACGGACTCGGAATTTGGCCAATCGGCCGCAGCAATGTGTGACGAGATGACAAGCTTGGAAAACTTGGACATCATGTCGCGGAAATGCGGATACAAGGCCTTGTTCTGCGATATTATAGACGGTTGCCCAGAGTGGTTGTCAGTGGTTCCAGAGCCGGCAGCAAGCAGTAGCCGCAGATGATCTGATATATCCTCGGCCCGTGCGACATACTGGGCGCGATCGTTGCTTGTGACGGCCTCCCGATACCGGTCGATTGCTCGCTTCATGTTCTGGACTAGCCGTGTCCATGTCAACGGGGGTGTCGTGCCGTCGTCGAAGAAGGATCTAGAGATATTGGCAGTTGTCGGTAGGTTGTACGCGGTGGTTGTGAAGGAGGTGGCAGATGCGATCATAGGCGGTTGCACACCGCCCTGTGGAGGGCCAGAGAAGGTATCAGTTCGATTGCGAGTCGGCGGGATGATGCCATTGATGGAGTCCATTGATACAGACGGAGAGAGTTCGTTGCTAAATGAGCGCTGGTTGCGAACCTATAGCATGTAGGGCCATGGTTAGATGATCCTTCATATTGTTGTAGTTACGAGCAAGCTCGCTGTATACGTAGAGACTTTGACTTACGAGAGTAGATCTATTGGTCGCCATGTGTGTGTCAGTGTCGATTTCAGACGTCGAAGTGACTGAGTCTTCGTCCTCGTCACGGGTAAGCCCGCCCTGGGCCATCATCTCTGGGGGGAGACGTGTCCGGTCAGGCATAGTGATGTTCATACGATCCATCGGGCCAGTCTCATTGGTGGACACAGGCGACTCCAAGGGGAGCTCGGTGCTGCGATCGCCAGTCATCATGTTGTAGTAGAATAAGCGGCCATCGGCAGTTGCTTGTGGAATCCAGAAGTCAGCCCGGGACTTATCGCCGTTTGGCGCGCCGTCGATTGAAAGTCCACTGTCGCCATTTTGGTCGTCGTCTTCCTGCTCGTACTGCTCGTCGTAGACGGGATTCTCCTCCTCCTCTTCTTCTTCCTCGGCAACTTCACTCGTCATTGTCTGAAGCGTGTCGGGGATCTCATCGGGGCTTTCGATGATTTGGCAGTAGTTGCTGGGGAACCAGCCTCGCACGCCGTTGATGACACCATCCCACCACCCACTCTCCAGCTGTGTGATGACCTGGATAACATCGCCTTCGTGGAAACTCAGGCTCGTCCGATCGTCGGCTTCGTAGTTGTAAAGCGCTCGTACAAACATTGTGCCAGGCGGCGCGGCGCCAAAGCTGCTCATGTGATTATGGGTGGATATGATATGTTGTTGTTATTGTTGTTTTTGTTGGTGGGAAGAGGGGGTGATCAAGGGAGACGGCCGAGAAAAATAGAACGGTATGGTAGGTATAGACTGTAGTGGTTGTAATAGAGTATTGTATACTGGTTGAGATAGAAATCGCAGCAAGAAATATCGCAACAAGGCCTGCATACACAATTATCAAGCTGCGAATTGTCGATGAGTGAAAAACAAAAAAAGAGCACAACTACTGCAAAAGAATCAGATACCAAAATGCACTATTTCCACGTCCCAACATGACTTTTGGCGATTCGTCAATCCGACTAACCTGCCGTGGCGACAGAGGCAAGCTTAATCAAGCCAATTATGACAATCGATGCACTGCAACAAATCGACGCTAGTGGTGCCATCGTGATCTGATAGGCTGGCTTGGTCTCCAAAATGGTGTGAATTAGTGGGTAATGCGCAGAATGCTAGCGTTGGCTTAGTACTATTTAGGACCATTCTGGGGGCCATTCTCAGGCCCATTACGGGGAGGGATTTAGGGGGGGAAATTGTCCATTCGGCCACTGGTTCAATGCAGGTCCCAATTATTAGAATATATTAGGAAAAACACCATACTAATTAGTACCTTGGGTATTCCCAGAGACAAAGGTTGGTCATATTTTCGGGTACCCGATCTAATATCGCCGTGATGCGCAACTTGACAGTTTTCTCGTCATCGCAATACATTCGCGCAAATGAGCAAACGAGAGGTTTTTGATTTAGTATACAGATTCAAGTTGAAAATGATCTAGTCTGCCGTTAACCCCAACCCTTGCATCATGAACTTATCTTTTACAGATGACAGTTGATCTTTTCAACATAATGGAGTAAAAGATGATAACTATCACAACTTCCTTATTTTATTGGCTCGACTCCCCCGCGCTCGTTAATAATAACAAATACAAATATCACAACTTCCAAACTTTACTTATATTTCGAACGAAGCGTGAACTTTCATGTATATCAAATGACTTGAGGGAACCCTTGTTTACCACTACTTCTTTAAATATGTAGAACAAAAACTGACGAACAATCTCTTCTCTACGCACAACGTAAGTCCATAATGCCAACTTGTCACACTATGTTATAGAAAGAACTCAAGTATACCCGAGTGCCACTCTGCAAGCAGTTATAACTTGGAGTATGTTTGCATCCGATCTAAGCTATCTCCGTCTTTGGTATGCTGTCAGTATCTAAAGTGTGTCTATCAATGGATACTCGACGGCCGATTGCTGTAACTTTTATAATCAAAGTAGACAAAGTACATACAATTGCATATGAAGGGAATCTAGCGATGATTCTCACGTATTTGTATATATATCTAGACGATTTATACGTCACTTATAGCCAGTTTGTTGATGGCCACGATGGCAATAGTCGGTGAAAAGATAATTATACGGAAAAGACACTTTGAATACTGAGTTAGTTTCGAAATGGCAGTCACAATCAACTGTCCGTCTAATATTTCCGCCGAAATGATATAGGAATACGTCTAACCAAAAGAGAAATGGATTGGAAAACAGATAGGCTAAAGTGCTATATGGCCGAGACTGCCGAGTGCGTAGTGGTTACGGTTGTCGAGTGTAGGTCATGTAGGATGTAGGTATGTAGTAGTGGAATTGGGGCGAAAGGGTCACAGCTACAAGCAAGTCCCTCAGTGTGTATGTACAGCTACATACATGTACACGCTAATATGTACGACTTATGATATAAATCAATAGTATCCAGTACTTAGGATACACAGATGGGTATACAACTGTTGACATACTTACCTATATGCAGCATGTGCTAAATATGCACGCTCAGTCATGGCGCTGGTAACATCTGCACCCTGTTGAATAATTCCTCTAGCCATATATCGCTCTGGGTAGTGCCCCGGTTTCCCCGTCGGGATGGGTGGCTGGGTAAATCATGTATAATCTGTACATAACAAATGTACAGATATGAATGCAAGCTTTCAGGCTGGTCCAGCCCTTAGTTCGGCATCAGCTGTTGATTGATAATGACAAAAAACGGCACAAGCTGGTGTTTCTTTTTCGTCTCTCTCCTTCCTAGACAGGATAGCCAGCTTGTATCAAGCCGGATGGATGGTTTAGCCGATTGTAGACAAGTGGCCAAAGGGAAAGAACCAGAAACAGGACAAGTAGTGTTTTCTGCTGGTCTACACACTCATTTGTGGAATGCTCCGTAATAAACATGTGGACTTACAACGCCAATAGTTTTGTAGTTTTGATAACGAACGATAAGCCCCGCGGCATGGTAGATGTCTCCGTTCTAGACGTATCGTACAAAGAGGGGCAGTTTTTGAGAAGCAGAAAAAGGAATTGGGAATTGGGGTGCGGTCAGGAAACCAAGCTCGGCTAGGTAGCATGGACCTAGGAGAACTTTGTCACCGCTCATTTCCCTGGCTTGCTGAAGGCTATATGTGCATTGGGGCTTGTTGTTGTAGGAATGGCAGATTGAACATGTCTCTACCCCTGACAGTTTGGCGCATCTAGCTCCGCTATATGAATTGAGGGAAGCTGTAGTTGTAACTATCGTATCTGTATCTGTATGAGTTCATTAAACACTGGATCGCATACATAGATACAACTGCAACTCTACATGAGTTGTACTGATATACCAGGCTAACATATGTTCTTGTGCTGGCCGGATCTTCTCTGGTAGGCAGCTAGCATTGCATTGTCATTGCTACCGCTGCATTTGGCGGAAACAGCCCTTTGTTCTTTACTTACCATTGCATCTTCGCTTGCGGCGGAAGCGTGCAGCGATCCTATGCCTAGTTGTACGTTCTTATGCTCTATGTGACGTTGTGGCGAAAATACGTGTTAGGCTAGTAGCTTCTTAGGTCAGCTAGGAGGTCTATCGCGCGACGCGTAGGGTTCTGGCTGCCAACCTACAGACATGTAATACACAGTCGTACGCAGATATCCAGCTCTAATGTCTGTATGGGCTGAACCATGTATAAACCTACAATATTACATACTGCAACTGAGTGGTCCAAATAACGGGATCTACACCGGGCGTCATTCGTATTATTCCCGCCCGCCCACGCATAAAAAATGGAAATAAAATAGCCAATAGTTAGGAAAATGAAATGAGACCAGGCTGGAAAGACGCCTCGATGTAGATAAGATGTCCCAGGGGCTGGTTATACAGCTTACAACTGGATCGAAAGAGTGCCTGTGCTGTTATGCTTCTGTAATCACACTATGGTGATAGGATTATACACAGCTATGCTATAGCACATATGTCCATATAGGCGACGGCCTCCATGACCCCTGGGCCGCTTTGCAATTAGCACCGAGACAGGTCAGGTGGGAGTGATTGTGATTTAGTGGCAGAAGATGAATACGAGAGTAGAACTACGATGTTTTTGCAACATTCTATGTAACTAGGCATTCAATTTCTATTCTTTTAGAATCAGAAGTGCACATGTATATTGTGATGGGTTGCTCGTTAATGCCTGCTGCCCTTTCTCTTCTACATACTTTGATTCTTTTGGCGAGAACGCGTTCAGGGGTGAAGGGTCGAACACGCGACAAGGATACAGGTCTTCTCGATACCGTTTGAAAAGACTGGCTGTACTTTTGTGCAGTGTAGTCTTCCTTTAGTCTTTTTGTTCTGCTCACATGAACGCTACTATTATCATGATGTACAATATATCAAGTTACCTCGATGCTTACATGAGATCCTACAATCGGACTGGTCTGTATCACACCACTGGCTGACTGGCTATCTTATATACAAGATACAGGTTGGTTCGGTGATACCTGGAGATGATCACGATGTATATATCTCTATTACTTGTATATGTACATACTGTATAGATTCTGGTTTAATAAGTTTCTCTACAAATCTCTAGACGCCGACTGGGACCAACGGAATACTAGCAAGAAAGAGAAAGAAAGATATGACTTGGAGGGATTATAGCCCTGGCATGTCTCGTGGCGACAGGAAGAATTCCCCTGGTCACCGCACCCGACAACAAATTAGGAAAGGGTCTCTCTCGTTCTTCGGGTCTCTTTACCTTATTTTTACATGTAATAAATTAACAATAAATGTCTAAACGTAGGGGAACGGAACGTGCTAGACTGACTTACTCTATTATCGTGGTAGTGGTGGGGAGGATAGAACAGAAGAGGAATGTCATTCTGCCCCTCCATCGGCGATCTGATTCGATGTCAAGATACAGATACATACCTATGTATACACGACTACTGCCAACAACGATGCTACTTGTAAAGGCGGTGATACCATAGTCATGCGGTGAAGTAGCTCAGGAGATTCTGCGGTATATTATACAACTATATATGTACATGTACATCCATAGTTTACATATATATATAGCCTTAGTTGAGAGTAATAGTGATCATGCTACCTACCACCTCCAACTTTTCAACCAATTGACGATGCAACATCTCTTTAATACGTAAAACATGATAAAAGATTGACGCGCATATCTGTAGTCATGCATATCATGCCCCTTGACAGCATCTGTCTTCATTCAACATTCAATGATGGTTGCCGAAGATTGTAGTAGTAGGCTCGATTATTCAAGCTATCAGTACATATATACAGATACATAGTAGGTACCTGAGAGGCTACCTCGTCGGTCAATGGAGTCTGACTGTAGACCTCAACGCCAGCAAAGATGTATATATCCGAGATCTTCAGCACATGGCCTGTCATGGAAGCCATCTAATCATGGATTTTCAGCTTACATTATTAGGTAGAACATGTATAAGCAGCGAGATTGTCTATCTCAGCAGAGCTATCTTGGCTCTTTCTTCTTCTTTTTTTTTTTTTCTTTCTTTTTTTTCTTTCTTTTTTGTTTCTTAGTATAGCTAGGTGTACCTCATTTCCTCGGAGACAATTGTCGTTGCACCACCTTCGAAACGCAATTTAGAAAAGAATGGGGGATTTCCCCTGAAAACAAATGTCAAATATATACATATATGTACGCATATGGTGTGTGATATTCAAGATTGAAGAATAGCCGGAAAGATCTGTTGTAGGCATGGCTCAGGTATTTTTCTATTTACAATGCCAATGTACATAGATGTATTAATGCGTGAAGCATGGTAATAGAATATAGCAATTGGATTTGTAGAATGCTTGACTCCCTTTGAAGGTTGATCAGTGAGTAGTAGAGTAGTTAGTGGGAGGGATACATATACACACCATTTGTATAGATGCGGTCTACAGTGCTGCAACTTGGTTTTTCTAGGTGGGATGTGTTCCATAGGTCATAGATAACAAAATAGAGGGGCATTCGTCGCGTCTTGGAAATGGGCTCCCCGATTATGGCAATCGAGACGAAATTAGAAGCGCGTTGGCTGACCCCATCTAGAAACCATTAACAGGCTTGGTACTCCGGAGTGAATCCTGGTGCATGGATGTAATATATGTATAGCACGCACAACTGTACTAGGGTCAAGAGGATACTAATAGTCCAATAGTGCACATAGAAGCCTCTTTTTTTTGGGGGGGGTTTTTTATTTGTTTTGCCTTTTTTGCCTTTTTGTCGCACGGTGTAGAACGGGCTTGCTTGGGTGTGTAGATTGGTGGGGGTTTAGGACAGGAAGACAAGAAGAGGGTGTGCAGGTTTGACTGTACGAGGGACTCTGTATTATATGTATACATGTACATAGAGGTTGTACTAATAGTGAATTGGGGAAGGCTAATGGATTGGGCGGATGTGCATCTTGTATGCACATACATATATGGAAGTATGTATGTATGGTGGGTTTTTCAGTCACCTGGCTGTGACCTGCATCTGGGTCTTGGTTGTATCTGGCTTAGTTTGTGTTTATCTATATTCAGATATGTACTAAGTTGTAGCTAACAAACTGGCCGACCAACCAGATGTGGTAAATGGCTTCTTTGTTGCTTCCGAGTGTTGCCCTTTGTCTTCTTTTGTCTTGCTCAAAGTAGTTAGCAGCAGAAGGTGGAGGGACAGAGATGTTGTTAGTCGACGACAACAAGATCATCGCTATATCTGTATGCGATAGTTATGTATATTCTTTTTTTTCTTTTTTTTTCTTTTTCCCGCTTGATTGTTAGTTTTCTGCTTCAGGTTAAAATAAGCCGTAGGACGAGTGAAAACGGAAAAGGAACGAAGGGGACATCCTAAGGTTGGCTTAGACGTGACTAGAAAAAGAGGAAGAAAGGGAAAAGAACGAAAAAGAACAGCGAAACGGGACAAGGAGCATCCGAGTGCTGGAAAGAAGACAAACAGTTGGTTGTAGCAGCATAAGGAAGTGGGAATTGGAAGTATAGGGGCGTTATGATGTTGATGTTGTTTGGGATTTTTCTGTTATGTTTGGGAGTGATTGCTTTTTTTTTTCTTTTCTTTTCTTTTTTTTTTTTTTTTTTTTTTTGGAGTGATCCTAGAAGCAGTCGGTGGCTATTATAGTGGGTTCTAGCACTGTTCCTTCCCTTGTGACTCTGTTTGTTCGATTCCTTGCTTTGTTGTTTTTCTTCGCTTTTGGTTTTGTTGTTCATTTGTTGTCTTGCCATTTTAGTTTTTGTCTCCATTATTGTTGGCAGGCACGTATAGTTTATATAGTAACTACGTTAAGGACTGCTATATAGGGCACATGATTAGTGCCGGATTGTTATCTTCTGGTATATCCTAACTGACAACACAGCGACAACAATGACTAGTGATGATACAAAGGTATGTATGTATAGAGACATGTAAATACTAGATACATAATTTCAGCATCAAGGCAATAAGGAATAGCAGGGTGGTAGAGGAACAGTGCGCACCCACCAAAACCTCGCTCTTGATCTGAACTGTGCGGTCTTTCCGCTGATGACATGCCTCGCTATTGCACCGACTGCACTGGCTGGATTGGCTTCTAAAAGCCCTATTTGACGGAGTGTCAGAGCCTACAGCACACTTCACAGCTTTACAGGAATCTCACTATTTCTCATGCCGTATCGTACCGACCTGACCAACTGACTGACTGACTGACTCTATGACTAGCTAACTCCAGTTCCATTAACAGCCCAAGATCAGCAAACATGGATCAGCTGCTCCCCCTCCCTCCCCCTCGATGCGTAGAGTCGCAGCTGCCACTAGTTCTTTGTTCGCACACCCCCTCCCTCTTCCTCTCTTCTTCCCCTCCAAGACAAGAGAACTAGCTATGCCTATCATTCTATTGTCTAACTACTAGCCCAGGCATAGCTGGCTAGCATTGACTTGCGGCTAATTCGTTGTTTTCTGCTGCCCGCGCCGCCACTTTTACTCTCTGTTCCACGTTTGCTTCTATTTGTTCGTCTTGCTTTCTTTTCCTACCCACTCTCCCGCACTCCTACTCTCCGTTTCCTCCTCCATTTTTTATTTTCTACCCTTATTTTCGCTCTTCTTTTCTTCTTCCACATCTCGTTTTCCGTCCTATTCCTTTTCTATTCTTCCTCGTCTTCTTCTCGTCGCACGCTCCCCTCCCCTTCCTCCCATATCCCATTCTCTCATTACTATTCCCATTATCGCATTCCATCTCTCGCCGACATTAATATAGCCCTGTTCTCGTCCTCTACCGACCCCCCTCTTCCTCTCTTTCTTCTTTTTCTCTGTTGCTTTATTTGTATTCGTGATTTAAGCGTCTTTCATTTTGTTCTGTTTATTTTTGCCTGATTTATAATTTTTCTCGTTTATTCTGCTGCTATACCGACTATCTCTGTCTTTGCGACGCGCGAGCCTTGTTTTTCTTTTATACAACAACTTTTTCACTTCTTATCGTCTTCGTCTTCAGTTACTCTTAATTGCCGAATCTCACGATCCTGTACATCTCCGTCAGCACCCCTCACATTGTTTTCACTCCATTACTCTATTACTACGTCACTCCATGATTAGAATACCACACCCAATGATCAGTTCTACGAACCAGTCGACCCAAGACGCCCTTTAAACATACTCCATCTGCCGGAGCGCAAACTACGAACCACGACTCGCCATCACCATCGATTCACTTGCGAACACGAACGAGTCGGCGCTTGATAACAAGCCTACCTTTACTTCTCTTCATTTTCATTTTTATTTCATTTTATTCTAGCATATTAGTGTCTCTTGCTCTACTAGCTTCGAGATTGTGCCCTCTGTTTACTTTTTGTTTGCTGTGATCTATATACCCAGATTCGTTTCTTATTTCTTGCTAGTATTTCTCTACCGCACAGTCATCGTGACAGGCTTCTGTAAAGCCCTCAGTGCTTTCGTCTATCACCGGCTATAATTTCCTCGTTTTGTGTCTTTAATTTCTTTTCTTTTTCTTTCTATTTTTTTTTCTCCTTGAAAACCTCCACGCATTCGATATGCCAGGTGCAAGTGTAGCAATCCTACCACCGGCGGCTGCCACCGCTACCGCTCCTACTGCGGCATCTACAACAGGCGCTAAGAAGCCCGCAGCGGCAAATGCCCCAGAACGAAAGTACAAGTGCCAGTTTTGCAACCGGGCCTTCAGCCGCAGCGAACACCGGAGCCGTCACGAAAGAAGCCGTAAGTTCTCAACGACCCCAAGTATCTGTTTATCAGTAATCGTTCTAATACTCCCTTCCTCGACACAGACACCAAGGAGCGCCCTTTCAAATGTATGAAGTGCCGCAGCACTTTTGTACGTCGCGATCTTCTTTTACGTCACGACCGTACCGTCCACGCTAAGGATGGTGGTGTTCCTCTACACAGCGATGGTAAGCGTCGTGCCGGCGCAAAGCCCAGAGCCGCCACAAGCGCACCAGCTAAGGCTGCTTTGCCTCTAGACCAGACTGCCCTCGAGCAAATCAAGTCTTCAACCCCAGATAACACCTTTGACATTGAAGCTGCCGCTATGCTAGTTGCCGATATGCAGCAAAAGGCCATGCGTGATAGTGCTGGACCTTACGAGGGTGGCGCATCAATAGACTACTCTAGAAACAGCAACGTTGTTGAACACACTGTCACATACCCCAATGGTGCTATTGCTCTACCGCAGCAAATGGCCTGGGAGTTCATGCCTCAGGGCGTCAGAGAGCACAAGGCTCACTCGGTTGCTAGCACATCAGCTTCTTTTGATTCACAGCCATCTGTCACTTCAAGTGGCAACCCACCAATGCTACACCGCCAACCGCCGTTGAATGGCCTGGTCCCTGCCTTGCAGTCTATGATCAGCTCGCTCTCGCCTTCAGAAGCCCCAACTTCTGCTCCTCAAACGCCAGTAAACAGCCATGCCATGCCTGCTAGTAGCTTCAAGACGCCACACGTGGCCAGTGACGAGGAGCGCTCTATCATCTTGGATACCATTCGCTCAATTGATACCGAGAATTCTATTCCTGATGGTTTCAGACTGCCTGGCCTCGGTTGTATAAACCGCTATCTGTCTACATACTTCGGTCTATTCCATCACCATCTGCCCTTCCTGCACCCCTCGACTTTCATTGCTTCCCAGGTGGCTCCCGCTCTGCTGCTATCAGTACTAAGTATCGGTGCCCTGTATTCTTTCGACCAGGATGAGGCCTATCTGATGCATATCGGATCCAAGATACTCGTTAACCAGTTTTTGCAGCACAAGGAAAACTTTAGCTCACGCAAGTGCCCCCTGTGGACAATGCAAAGCTCGCTACTGAACATGGTTTTTGCTAGCTGGAGCGGTGATGCCAAAGGCCTTGAGTGGACTTGCTCTATTAAGAGTTTGCTCGCAAACATGGTGGCGGGTAACCGTTACGAGTTGAAGTTGCGCCAAGAGGCCAGAGGTAAAGCTCTCCCTTCTCGCACGGAATGGGTTGAAGATGAAGGGTGTCGTCGCACTTACTATGCTGTGTACATCTTCTTTGGTCTGCTGACCATGACCTTCAACCATACCCCGGCGCTTGGATTCAACGAGTTCGAGGATCTTCAATTGCCTTCGACTGAAGCACTCTGGAACTCTGGTGCTAGCGAGGAGTCCGTTTGGCGCGAGCAACTTCGCAACTCGCGAGTTTCTACCTTTATGGATGCTCACGTCAATCTCGTTCAGGGCCATGTCACTAGCTACAGCTCTTTCGCAACACGCACTCTTATCAACGCTCTCTTCTTGGAGGTCTGGTATCACAAGCGTTCACCCAAGGCCTTGCAAGACGTTGTCACCGAGTACAAGCTTCGTCTTGCCTTGGAAACTTGGGAAAAGAGCATTCAGCTTTGCGAGCCCGAGTCTACTTCGGTGCCGTTGAATTCCCCCCACCAGGGCCACCCTCTCCTGTTCAACGCAAAGGCCATGTACTACAATGCTCTCTGCCGCCTTGAGGTTGATCTCAAAGCGGTTCAGGAGGCTATGCGGTACCATGACTCTTATGAAGTAGCAGCTGCGATGTCAAATGCTCGCGACCGTGTTAGCCGGTCATCTGAAATGCTCAAGGTCATCGGATACTGCTATTCTACGCTTGAAACATGTGTTTCTTACGGTGTCCGTTGGGTAGCTCGTACCTCTCCAACCAATTGGAGCATCGAGCACCCGCTTGCTGGTCTGGATCTCATGATCATTCTCTCAATGTGGCTCTATCGTCTGGAACATGATGATGAGCCGACCACGGTTGAGGAGACTGCCATGTACAACAAATTCCGGGCTCTGCTTGAACGCGAGTGCATTGACGGTCGCTACGGTGATGTGCCAACCTCTGCCATCGTTGCTCGTCTCTGGGGCGGCATGATGGATGAGGTTGTCGTATGGGGTATCACTCGTTTGATGGGAGAATCATTCCGTCTGCATTCTCAAGCGTTGATTGGCTATGTTGATGATGTTGCAGATGGCTCGTCTAACATGTCGACACCGTCAATGATATCACAGGGTGCTGATGAGGAGAGTGTGTACTAGGCGTGCACTCTTCGCAGTAGTTGCCGATGTCCTTCATGTGTTAGAGGCGAAGCACTAGCCTCTTCTAATACCGGTAAATTCTGGCGTTTTCGCCAGAATTATATGATTTGATGACTGTTAATTTTCGTTTTCTTTTGGATATACTCTTTTTTTTCTTGTTCTTGCTAAGACCTCATTTTGTTTCTTTCTATCTTTCTTTTCCTGACACAATTTTTTTTTTATAAAAAACATTCCTTTTAGAAGTTATTGGTTTCACAGCCGAGGGACCAAGGGAGCTCATGGTTGATATCTTATGAGATAGATACTTCGTAAATCCGAGCAACAAAACCTACCCTCAAATATTTCCTTTATTTTTCGTCTTTTCCTACTACCTTTCTACAGTTTATCGTTCTCTCTTTGTTTATTTTTCTTCGGTTTTATTTTTTTGTGTATTGCGATCCTTGTTATTTTTTATCATTTCTTTTTACTGTCTGTACCACTTTGGATTTTCTTTTTTCGTCGAATTTCTTTTCTAATTTTTTGTTTGATTTTCAAGATGGAAAGAGGTAGTGGTGTTCAATCTGTCTCTATGTTTTTGATTCCCTGGGATTTCATTTATTTTTTGTGTTAAACTTGGAGTAACTCGGGCATATTTATTTGTGCTTATGGGAATAACCTGGTGGAATTGGAGCATCGGAGTTGGAAATAATTCGGCTTTTTTTTCTTTTCTTTTCCTTTCGCTTCAGTTCTTTTTGTTTGTTTCTTTTTTATGCTTTGCTTTTTATTATTATTCTATTAGAGTTCTCGAGTCGAATATATAGACTTTTTATGCATGCAATGTAATATCCACTTGTAGTAACATCGTGATGTGTTTGTTTCGTCATGTTTTCATAAAAATATATATATATTCATCCACACAATATATATCAACCAGAAATTGCGTATCATCTCGTGAAAAATAGAAAGAATAAGGCTATCAATGACGCCAAGAAGTGTACAGTAAAAAATCAAAGAAAACATAAATAATGGCTGCATGAATTTGATTTGCTTGTAGCATGTGCTGATTCCACGCCACGAGCTGCAGCAAGCGAGACAGACTACTACATATACTTACTACTTGGGTACCCTTTTGTTTTTGGGTTGAATATGTATTCTGATCAAGCTGAAAAAAGTATTGTTAAAATGGTACCTGGACTGGCTTGATGTGTTGGTTACCGAGCTGCTGTAGACCGAGGCGCGGCGGTTGCGTTGGCCATTTTCGTCGCCTTTGCTTGTGAAAATGATACAGAATCTGGTTCGCCTAGAGCATCTTCTGCATCTGCGGTATTACTTGATATCCCTGGGTGACCCTCGGGAAGTTTTTGTGCGCCGTATCCAACAACTTTGAATATATTCTTCTTCATGCCGTTGGTCGCCATCATGAGTTGTTCTATCAAGCGTGAGCGTGTGTACTCTCGTTTTATGGGCTCGAATATCGGTTGCTCGACGACGGGTTTTGGGTTCCAATGAGTAAACCCATTCATCACCGTGTTGAATTCTTCTTCTGGGTCAACTTGGTCGTTGTCTTCTTCTTCCTCTACCGGTGCATTGGCGTCCATCGCGGCCTCTGGAGAAGGTAACCATACACGTTAGATTGAACATGAAACGAGGAAATTCGCACTGAAGATATGTCTTGTGCACAACTTACTTTGCTGTTTCGCTTGGTTTTTCTTCTGATATGCCGCTAGCAGCATATCATATGGAAGTGAACGTCCAGCGACTGATCGTTTGGCTCCCATACTATGACTCTTACATGTTAATGAACGGGCACATGGCATACCATTGGGTAATAATACACCACATTGCCGTTCAACATCGACAGGTCCTAGAAGGGATGGAAAGAAAAAGAGATTAGTAAATCTAGTAGCTTATGGTTTCGCGATAGGTAGGAAAGAGTTGCTATGATATGAACAGTACCTTTGGGTTTAGCCATTTTGGGCTTCGGTTCTTCTTTCTTTTTCTTCGATTTAGGGCCTTTTTCAGCCTCACCATCGGCTTTACGTTTTTTGCCTGCTTTTAATGAGTTTATGTCCAGTCTCTTGGCGCCTTTTCGTGTCGTCTTACCGGCACCGTCCTTTTTGTCGGCCGGGTTATCATCGTCGTTATCACTGGAATCATGGTCCTTGTCATCGTCGTCTTTCTTGCCGCCCTCTTTGGCCGCTTCCTTTGCACGCTCTCGAGCTTCACGCGCTTCCTTTTTGCGTTGGGCTTTCTCTTTCTTCAGCTTCAAGCACATATTAATATGGTTGTTCGCATTGGTCCGATATATGCCCTTTTTGCAATGTTTACAGAGTTGCAAGTCTGGTGCTTCCTCAACGATGTGTCCGATGCTAAAAGAGTCGCGAATCATCGAGTCCACGGCGTTGAACTCGAGAGATGGAAGGGCGGCTAGGGCGGCCTGGAAGGCCTTGATCTTTTTGTCATCTGCATTGAGGTATAGTGATGATGTCAATTCAATGGTCAACAGCTGTTTTCTCGAGTAAGCCTAGGAGCAAACGAACCTTCTTGCCAACTTGCCGTCTTGGGTTTCGGTATTGGCTTCTTCAGCTTCAGGGAACCGATGCTGGGCTTGGTTGGTTTTACTGGGTCTTCGTAAGAGTTAGAATCGACGAGATATTGCATTCGTGGATGGATAGGCGTAGCCAAGGCAATTCTAATGCTAACCTTCCACTGCCATGGTGGCTAGCTTTGATTTAATATCGATATCTTCACAGGTTAATTGATGATGCGTGATATGGCGGGTTTGCGACAGAAGCAGTTATGCGACAAATGTACAGGGTGTGCTATTGATGATGTAGTGGGTCGTGGGCGGTAGAGAAGGCGATGGATGGACGCGTTGAAGGAGCTACGCCCGGTGGAATTATGTATATATGTGCACTTTATAGCGCGTTATTGGATGCGAATGTGGTATTGAATCGAATGCGAAAATAGAGGGGAGTATCGACAAAATAAGTGCAGAGATGGGTGATTTGGTGCCGGCGTTTTGTCAATTGGTATATCGATGGAAATAAGGCGTACAGATGATAATTTGGGAAATAGATGAATGGAAATGATCAAAAGTATCAAAAGATGTGCCAAAAAAATGATGATCTCAACTTACCTACGAATCTCAAAGCCTTGTAACTATGGACCCACTAATTTCAGTTCATATATGGGTCACGTGCACCATAGAACAGGGCCTTTGACACGAACTGGTTGTTTGGGATTCCAAATTTTGTGATACCGTAATAAAAAGGTAGGGTATTCTTGACACTAAATAGCGGCTAACTGCCTGTATGTATTATGTCTCTACAAATGACCCTATTTATCAAAACTCTCCGTCGATTTAAACCTATCGAGGTCTTCTATCATGCGACGTGCATGCATCATCCCCATGCTAGACCATACTGTCTCCGCCATCTGGTTCACCCAATCCCAATATTTGCGTGGTACACCCGATGCACAGACTACTATCTTCATCTGTTGTAGAAGTATTGGCACACCTGATGCTCCACTGCCAGAAGCATTTACACCTAGCACATTCAGTTGACCGCTGTATTTTAGTCCAGGATGTGTCCAGTGCGATGGCGTGCTGGCTAGCATCTCTCGACAGGCCAAGCGGATGGCTTCAAGTGCAAGCTCTTTTTGTGAAGGCGTTATGAAAGCCAGGCTTGTGATGGGATATTTTGCCGCGAAGTCGAGAATTGACTGATTAGTGAGGACATATACCCACCGAAAATGATTCCATACCCTCGCAGTCCATATGTCGTAGTAGGTGTGATATTCACCTTCAAAAACGGCGTAGTCAGGTAAGCCATGGTCTACCTGTAGCTGGAAAGCCCAGAACGGATCAGCCTCAGTAGACGTCTTCCATGCTGCCAAACATTTCGAAAGTTGTATCAGGCGTTCTATGATCCGAGAAGCCTGTATACTGCCGTCTGTAACAGTGCTAGATATCAAAATTGTGTGTACATTTATGTAGCCAATGACATGATTCGCCAGAACACCGGCGGGGAGTTCTCGGATAGAGAGATTTGAGTTGCATATCCTAATACATTCTACAAACAAGTCGGGACATGGCTTGTTGAATATATGTAGATGTAGGAACTTGAGAGAGATGAAAATGTTAGAACATGGCTAAACAGCGGTGCCTAAAGAGAAAGGAAAAGGTGAGTGCATACAGTTGAATAACAGAGTTGTAGTAATACGCGATATCCACGTAAGATGGCACTGGATATTGGGAGATATTGGCGTAAGATGGTAGCAGCCCCCCAAAGATGCATATACGACGATGTAGATTCCACCTTGCTACTATGTACGACCTATAGCAGTCAATAATCATATATTAGTTGGGCAAAACAGGATAAGCGTGGCATTTCGTGATCTTTGAATATCAGATATTGGGAGAGTCTTACTTCGTACAAGGCGAGCAGGGCCACAGAGCGGACCATTACGATGACCGGAACATCGTCTTGCTTCAGCTTTATCAAATCGCCAGCAATTTTCAATGCATCGCCATATTTTTGATAGGCTAGCACACGAGCATTCAGATTGTTGGTAGTATTAGCGTATGCCGCCAAACCTACGGCCGAGTTGATATCGCGGAGTTTAGGATGGAATATCATATCCAAGATTTCATGGTGTGAACCGACTTTCGGTTCATCTGGATGGCCTAGTATGTAGCTGTTGATGTAAAACTGAAAGCCGAGGTCTGGCAGAGTTGGCAAAACTTCGTTGATGGTCGGACACCACAAACGGGTGTCCAAGGCCGACGAAGCATGTTCGGAATGATGTGGTTGAGAGCCATGACTTGCTTGAGCAATTGCCATTTTAGCCCGGTGTTGTCGTTTTACTAGGGCATGATGTGAGCTCTCGGTGCCGGGTGCTTTGCTCCTCTTTTCAACATCAGTATTAGGTTGGCGCTGGACATGGGGAGAAATGGCGTATGGAGATTGACAATGGTCTTGTTCTGTGGTATCCGGAAACACGGCTGGATCGGTGCCTGCAGCGTCTGATTGTGTAACCAGACGATGTGGTAAGGTGAATGTTTGGTTAAGTGGAGGCTTGAACTTGGTTGCGGTTGGTTCTAGCGAGGATGGTTGGTTCGGAGAGTCAATGCTCCGGTATGACTTCGCGGAGACCGGCGAGGTATCAGTCGAACTAGCCTGAGTCTGCACAGATGAGGGCGATAACGTCGGATCAGGCCGGATAGTTGTTTGTATGGGATTAGAGGCAGGCTCTTCGCTCCACTGTGCGTGTGCCTTCTGGATGACCTTGCTGCTCTCATCGCGGAACATAAGGGAGAGCTGATCTCGGTAGCCCGCACATTGCTTCGAGGCTCTTCGGCACTGGGAGCACTCGGGTTCTACCCTGTCACACTAGAGTTCATTGTTAGCTTCACGCTGCTTAGTGAACGGATCCAAAAATAAGCTGGGTCTCCAAACCTTGATTCTGCGCGTGCGACAGTTCTTGCAGGCTGTCGAGGCCTTTCCACAGTACACCATCGCGAAGAGAAGAATCGTGTAGAACTCGAACGTTGTCGTACTGCCCTTACTTGGACCTTCGTACCATATACGGCGATATCCCTCACGCACTAGTTCCAAGAACGATAGTCGACATGTATCTGTACAGCTAATTGTATGAATGCTACTTATCTTCCGATTGGCTTCTCCACGACACTGTTTCTTGGCCTGACAGAATGCGGGATCTCAAGAATCTCTTAGTTCACCGTCTAGCAACATTGGATCTACCCAATGCTGTGAGATACTAAGCCATCAAGTATCCAGGATCCAGGTGTCAACGACAGTTTGTATTAGCACTTTTTAGTGTCGATAGATGATGGAATACAAGCTAGGGGAATTGGAGATTGAGCGAGATTTCTCTGAAAAAGCGAGGAGATGTCCAGCTGGTGTGAAGGATAGCGTACGGTATGTAGGTAGTAGCGCTAGAAATGGGAATAAGCAATGATCCAATCTTCCAGTCGTCTCAATTCAAAGCCCTGCTTGGTCTGTTCGGTTCTGGTGCTGAGATGTTTGTTTTGGGTTGTTTTAGTGAGATAAGAGACGGTGTAAAGAACCCCCGGCTAGCTCAGTTGGGGGCGGTATGGGTTCCGCAGCAAAGAAAAGAAAAGAAAGGAACGGTTGGAAAAAGAATAAATAATAAAACCCAAATAAGAAAGAGACGTCCGTGAAGGCTAAAAGCCAAGACCCATCAGTATTTTGAGTTGTTGTCTACATAAAACAACAAACAACGAAAGAAACTTTATGCCACTTCTATTTTAGGATACCAGATCGCCAGTTCATAAAGATGTATAAAGAGAGAAATAACCCGGACAGGGCGGCCCACATCGCCACATGTTATGTAGCACTTGTCCTTTTTTAATTTTTCAATTCATTTTTGCCAAGGCGGAAACGGAGCTTTAATGGCTATGTAGCACCTCAGTATCCTAAGATGCACAGCCCTGAACTAGTACTGGTATAATGTAAGCAGGACAACCTACTTCAACAGTCACAGGCCGAGATACAGCGCGTTTGGCTAGACAGAAGGCAGCACAAATCAGCATTAAAAAGGGTTTGACTAGTTATTCCATTATGGCCGCCTAAAGTGCCTTGGACATGTCAAAATTAAAGATCCGTATGCCTGATTATCTTTTCTTTTCTCTTCTCTTCTCTATCCCGGCTCAACCCCTTCAGCCGATGGCGCCGATTGGCCAACTCCTCCTCCTTGCGTTCAAAGTACATATTACACGTTACTGTACCGTAAGCCATTCCTGAAGTAAGAAGTAAGACACAATGTCGGTTGGGCTACTACTAAGTATTTGAGCAAGTACATATCTAGATTAGACTCGTGCTGTAGTGGGCGGACATTGCACGCTGTGTAGATGTTCTTTTGTTCTCTAGCCATGAATAGCGGACTTGCGATACTATGCTAATGTGACCACAACTATACAACTACGTACTAGGTTGCTGAAACACAGCTGGCCTGCTTGTCCTTTATTCTCATGGCGGCTCTTGTCCTGAAATATAGTCAAAAAATAGACAGCTCTACTATATGTACGCGCTAATTATCAAGACCGCCAACGGACTTAAGAACAATGGCAACATCGTGTATAAAACAACTACTCAGCCTCCCCTATAAGCGATGCCATAAGCTATGCCTCTAATTAATATATTCCTTTCTCTAATAAAACCTTAATTTTATCTCTCGTCTATTCTAGATTCTTGATATATATAAGACATTGCCTCTCTGAATCTTTCTGTTCATCTCCAGCAACTATTCCTCACTCTCGATCTTTTTGTTACACTTTGATATACCCCGTCCTCTTCTAAGACCGCCAACAGCTACACTTTGTTCTTTCATCTTTGCTTTTTCATTGCTTCACCATGCCACACGGTCCAGTTGGTGACGAAGTTACATACTTCGACTATAACCCTTCACTTGGTGTAGCCGCTGTTGCTACTGTTCTTTTTGCTATTTCGTTGTTCGTTTCTATCTACCAGTATTTCCACTACAAATCATGGACGTGGTTGGTTATGTTGACAGCTATAGCCAGTAAGTTATACTTCGCACACCAAAGCTTTCACGACATGTGTACGAACTTGGCCAGTGCAATGTTACTCACAAGATATAGTGGAAACGATCGGCTTTGCCCTCAGAATTGCCAGTATCAAAGACCAGAGCAACCAGTCTGTGTATGCTGCACAGTTTGCTCTCGTCGTGCTTGCGCCAGTCCTGATAGCCGGCAACATATACGTCGTGTTTGGCCGTCTGGTCTATCTCGTAACGCCGCCTCAGTCACGCAGTTTCAAAACCCTCTGGCTTCCCGGTATGATACATATACTCAAGAATGACAACTTTTTGCTTCATATACTAACTTCGGGGAATGCAGCTCGCTTTATCACCCTGATCTTCGTTCTCTTCGATATCCTATCTATATTCCTGCAACTTGTTGGCTCTGTCATGATGACCAGCGTTGACTCCAGCGACCCAGATGCCAAAAGCAAGACAGACCGTGGTAAATCTCTAGCACTGATTGGTGTGATTATCCAGCTTATTGCCTTTGGGTTCTTCACCGTCGTTGCCATTCGGTTCCAGTTTGTATCCCATACCTTCGGTCGTTACTTCGAATGGCGCCTTGCCCACGATGATGGCCTCCCCAAGACCAAGGCCGTTATCAATGGCACTGATATCACGATCCGCGTTCGCTGGCAGAGACTTCTTTGGGCTATCTGGCTGTCGTGCGTGCTAATCCTAATTCGATCTGTATTCCGTCTGATCGAGTTCGCTAGTGGCGATTCCGCTGCTGGTGTTGCCATCCAAAATCACGAGTTGTAGTAAGTGACAGTGACCCACCCTACCGTCCTCCTACGAGAAATCTCACTAACTTGCTGTGTAGTTTGTATGTATTTGATGCTCTGCCCATGATAGTCGTGTGTGCCACGTTCAACATTGTGCATCCCGGCATGTATCTTCCGTTCCTTGGATTCAAGCTTCCCAAGGAAGAGCAGCGGGGCCCTGATTCATACGAAGGGAATGAGCAGTCTCTTCAGGACATACCTAGATCGTAAATGCAGTGTTTTTGGTTAACTATAGTCTGATTCCGTTTAAGGATGACTCTTTGTAGACTGCGGCTGATTTTTATTTGAATTTTATGACTATCAAGCATCACGAGTAGCATAATACAGTTCGTGTTAATACCAGTCTCAACCCTATCTTTATCAAGTGTATAATATGTAGTAACATTTGCTTCTCCTGTGGCTCGACAATAGTCCCCCATTCGTAAATCCAGCTGCCAACCAATATAACGTTTAATAGTTTCCGGCAATTGTGTTATAAGCCAAGATAATTAGAACCAGAGATGGACCCAGCTAACTACAGAAACACAGCCTTAATGCTAACAAGGTTGGGATCGGCAACAAGAATTACCGATGGTCTGTCGGAACACATTTGGTGGACAAAAATACGCATCCGCTCCTCAAGGGCTCAAAGAAAGAACACGACTCAGATCACCCACACCAAAGTCGGGCGTATGTATGTGAAGCTGTACATCTGTATACAACAGTACTGATATGTACTAGCACTGTAAGACTATGTACTTTTGTAGTAAAACACTAGCTCAATAACCATGTCATTTCTGCCGCCTTCAAGCTTAATGGTGTGAACAGGCGGAGTTCCGCTTAAGGAACCACTGAAAGCAGGAGAAAAAACTTAGTTATTGCACGGATATCTGTATTATCTCTTCATATTACGTCTAAGCCCCCGTGAGCTTGCATAGCTATGTTCTTCTCACAAGACGGTTTGTTTTATGGCAGATAACAGAATTCTCCGATAATATGTAGTAAATTAGAAAACGAGCCGCTTCACTTGACAGTTTATATCGATGTTGCAACTAGGCCGCGTCATGCTCCTGCCAGGCTATGTGAATGAATAGACGAAAGAAAAAAACCCGGACGAACTCGACCATCCGCTGATGGGAGTTCCGCCTTTCTATGTATGATATATACGAATTTTCTTTAAATTAAATAAAAACAATAAACTGAACCACACATAGATCGTCGCACGAAGAACGGAAATATTCCCTACCCTCTCACGCCAAGATTAATGCATTATCCGTATATCTATAAGTCCATATATGTAGTTATATGATGGCATCTGGCATCTAAACTAAGCATTGAAAGCTGTCGTCGTCTTTTCAACCTTACTCGACCCCTTGGCTGAAAATCCCGTTCCCTCACTCTTAAGCTCAACCAAGCCTGTAGGCAGACCATTCTTCCGTGACCCATCACATGCGATTAGACCACTACATATATAGCATCGTGTCTCCTCTTCCTCAACATCTTTACCTTTACCGCTTTTCTTCGTCTCAAGAAGCATGCTAGTACAAGCTCTACAAAACACATGACCACAATCTTTGGCGACTACGGCTTTACTTGCATTAGATAAAGATTTTATGCAAACGGGACAAGCCCAGTTATCGACGTTGCTTTTACCGGCTGCTTTCTGTTCATATTCCTCTTGAACCCATTCGCGGCCACCTTCACCGCTAAACTTGAGAGTTATGAGATGCTTAGCACTTAGAACATGTTCGTGGCTCGCCTGAGAACCAGGGCATATGGGGCCTTGCTTGACCTTCTTCGCCGCCAAGGCAGCAGCTGGTGCTACAGAAGGAGTCAATGACGGTGTCCAGAACGATGGTAGTGATGGCTCGGCAGCAGCTTCGTTGGCTAGCAAGCGCTGTGTTTTTACGCGAGTAGCGGCAACAGCAGCAGCAATAGTATCAGGATCCAGCAATTTCCGCTTGACACCGCGCTGTTTATCATCGCCGGCCGCTGAATCCTCGAGAAGAAGCTGGGTTTTCTGAAGGGGCTGGCCGATAGCTTTCGAATTGCGTGTATCTGCTACTAGTTTCGACGAGTTGTTGACTATCCCAACTTGCACCTGCTCCCATTCCCTGACTTCACGCTCTTTTTCCCTCTTGAGAGTCTGTTCGGCCTCTCTCTTGACTTCCAAGATAGCCTTCTCCTGGGCCTTAGTAGCGCGCTTAATCTCTTTTTTCTGTGAAAGCACGTTTGCTAGCGCGCATTCCCGGCAGAATACATCGCCATGTGAGCAGCAGACTGGATCACGTGCTAATTCGAGACACAGAATACAAGATCCAAGACGCAAAAATGAGTCTCTTCCAAGTCGCGCACTGGATGATGACCACGCGGCACGGGCAATTGACCGCTCATGGGCAGTAAACACTGGACGTGATGTGTTTCGTTTGCCTATATTGGTTCTGTTAGTAGTTTGGTCGTTGGCTTTTTAGCCTTGGGTGTAATTAACTTACTGTGTGACATTTCTTCTAGTGATTACGTGATAGAAGGAGATATAAAATCATGAAAGGCGGTTGGTAAACTGAGTTTTTCGAAATGGCAATACTCAGATCGTTTATCTTAGCTTGTACAGGGACCACCAACTAGGGTTTGGTATATTATAACCCTATCGTTGCTGCCTAATTGCTGCCTAATTGCTGCCTAATAATTGCTACCTTTATACGAATAACGAATAACAAGAGACAATGCTAATTCATACTCCAGCTCTTAGATAAATATATAGACTATAAATAAAATCATCATCATCATTATCACTAACTCGTATTCTTACTTCTAATTCCTCTACCTTAATTTCCCTAACAGTCATTTCACATCAAACAATATTTAACCATCATATACTTTTTATTTCCTTTACTCTCCAACAGACCTGCAAATCATGGATAATCAAATGGATGAAACGGCGGCACAACTATCCCACGAATCAGAATCAATGTCAAGTCAAATCCAAAGTGAGGCTATTGAAAAGGCTCTTAAAGAACAAAAGCAAAAGCACGACGAAAAACTCGCACAAATCGAAGCCCGCATTGAACAACTCGTCAAAGAAGAACGACTCGCCGAAGAACAAGCCGAAGCCCGCCGTGAACAATTCGCCAAAGAAGAACGACTCGCCGAAGAACAATTCGTCAAAGAACGACTCGCCGGAGAACAAATCAAAGCCCGCCTTGAACAAGCCGAAGCCCGCCTTGAACAACTCATCAAAGAACGACTCGCCAGAGAAGAAAAAGCCCAAAGAGAAGTAGTCCAACGTAACACAAAGGAACTGACTTTTATTCCATTTCTCTACTACTGCTACTCCCTACTCTTTCAACTTGTGAAAGTACGCGATAAGGATGATGTCCTGTGCTCAACTATTAGACCTACTCAAGTTCACAATCGATGGTACCCTCGTCAGCTTGTACCGTGGGCTAATTTTCACGAGCACCACGATGCAATGTTTTCTCATCTTGTAGCTGTATTTGGCCAAAAAACGATATTTCGACATTTAAGCACTATGGCTTATGACCAAGAAGATCTACTTATTATGGCTTACAACCCCGATAGGAGCCAGTCTGTTCTATTAGCTACTGAACACGAGGCTTTTATGTTCTCTCATAATGCTATTGAAAGATTTGTTCGACTTGTTATGCTCACTTATCTAGATTCCAGTCTAAAGGTTGATGTAAATGACGTTGATACATACAACAAGTTCATTAGTATCAAGCAGGATATCTCCGAGGTGCGGTTCACGACAATTACTAGAACCCTAAAATTCTTTGCCGATGATACAGAGAAAGAAGGTCAGGACCTGGAAGAATCTTGTTCTTCAGAACAATATTGTACTGAGAAATTTGATATAAATTCTACTGTTGCCGTCCCTTCACCACAGCCCAGCCAGCCTGAGTCATGCCCCAGATCTACTCGTTCCCAAACCAGATCCCATATTGAGTCTAGCAGCAAAATACCTGCTCACTCCGACGATCCTACTGCCAATGAGCCTGATAGCCGGTGTTTAGGTCATTCCCAGGACAAAAATCGGCCTCTCAAGCGGCTCTATGTCAATGAATACAAGGCTGCTCACAAACTTACACCAGACGATCTTGCCCGATCTTTTCTAGATCAATCAGGCTCACCACTGTCTTGTAATCTTACCTCTACAGCAGAGTTTGATCATGGTCGAGGAAGTCAGATGGTCAGTCATGCTATAACACAGCTATTCCATCACATGCAATCTGATGGAGTTAGCTATGGCTATGTGATGACTGGCGAATGTATGATCTTGCTACACATTGATGCTCTTGATCCCACTAAGGTCTATTATCATCTTTCTATTCCTCGAAAAGATGTATCTGGTATTCCTTTTTGCTCTGCTAAAGACGACATTCCTGTCCATGACGACGAAATTATGGACCAGCTTGACAATATAAAGCAGACACCAGTTGCTCATATCTTGACACTTATGCTTTTGTCACTTCAGACCTCTCCTTTAACCATCCAAGAAAAGGCTTCCCAACAGCGACTTCTCGCTAAAGCTGGAACTAAATATGCCTCAAGCAATTCCCGTGGTTGTCAAAACCTAGCTTTGAGACAGAGTACTTCCTCTTGGTCGAATCCTCCCGGGTCCAGTGGTGGTAACAGCTCAGGCCCATCCTCGAATGTAACTGGGCAACAACACGCCATTGACCCAATTGCCAGGCCCCCACTTGCTGAGTATTGTACACAGGCTTGTCTCCTTGGCCTCAAGTTCAATCGACCACTTGATAAGAAGTGTCCTAACTATAAGCTTCATTTACAAGCTAAATCCCTGGTTGCTTCTTCTCATTCCTCTGTCTTTGATTCTACACAACATCACCCCATCAATCAGTCTCAGCTTTTGACTACTATCAAGGCCCAGCTTGATACGAACCTTGATAACGACTGTGAGGTTTTGGGTCTTCGTGGTGCTGTTGGTTGCTTGGTCAAGGTTACTGCTCACCCATTTGGGTATACCTTGGTAGGAAAGGCAGTAGAGGAGCAAAATGTGGGCTTGCTTCATCATGAGGCTAGCATGTACAACCACTTAGTTGATGTACAAGGAAGTGTTGTCCCTGTTTGTCTTGGCGATGTTGCTATGGAGCAAAATCTCTGTGTTAATTTCTGGATCAACAGACATATGCTTTTGTTGTCATATGGGGGCAAGTGGCTTTGTAGCCTTGATGGGTGGAACATTGACCGACAAATTGCAAAACTTCAAGAGTTGGGTGTTAGTCATGGGGATATCAGAACACAGAATCTGCTCTATAATGAGGAATGTGATGACTTGATGGTTATTGATTTTGATAGGGCTAGCTATGTTGGGCCCTCAACAGCCACCAAGAGAAAGGGTACTTTTGACTTTGGTGATTATCCAAAGAAGGAATCTAGGAAGACAACATAAACTATCACCAGATGATGATCTGCAACTTGTGTTATAATCCTGAGTGTTTAATATCAGTCGTTTATAAATGGATGTCGTGTGGTTCTGAAATGAATTAGCCTGTAAACCGTATTATCAGCTTAGTTTTAATGTGATATTACGCATATATCGAAACACGTATACCAATGTGAAGTGTTACCTTGTAGACTTTTATTATAGAATCGGAAAAGTTACAGGAGGTTTGAGTAATTCGTGGTGAAGATGGCAGGTTGAAGTGCAGTATTGCCTAAGTAAAATGGTTATCTGGTACAGCAATGGTCACACATGACCACAAATGCTGTCTCGTAAACCCAACTTGGATACGTAGATATTTCTGTTTTGATATGCTCACGAAGCGTTCTTCACGTAATGTTCTTATGAATTTAGCATTGTTCGAGAACCCTTTTTGGGTTGTTTTCAATATGAGAGCTAGCCTATCAACATGATAGATTTTTTTTTCCATTTCTACTTTTATCCACCCTTTGTTACCCACCCAACAAGCTTCGATTTGATATGTTTGTACATGACAAGTCACCCAATTTGTAATGAGAACACTTGATGACAGGAAACTTGTATTGCATGTAGATTTTCATATTCCTGAATCTGGAGCTGCATAGTATTGAGTATCAATGTTAACCATCATATTTTTGCCATCAAATGCCGACAAAGTGGTAGATTATTTTAGCTCAACGATGAATAGGGCGGTGGGGTTTTTTTTTTCCTTCTGGGCTAGCTGTCCAACTCAACTGGACCAACCAATCAAGCAACTACAAAAAAACTTTAATTTTCATCGAACCCTGCTTTTTACTGCATCACAGTTTATGAGTGATGGAGCCAAAGAAGATCAACAACTTCCATCGGCAAACTATCCGCCCACCACTTTGTGTTTGGCTTGGCCTTTGGCGTCAACGGGGAACAAGACAGCAAAACCCTGTCTAGGCATTGTTTGATTTCCCTTCTTTTTGTTTTACTTCTCTTTTTTGTTGGTGCCCAGACGTCGGTTTCTTGTCTGTCTGGCAACTTGGGCAGTCTCTCTCTACCTCGTCCCCAACTGTGAATCAAAATACATACATAGTATATCCGCCAACAACATGGATACCGATTCTTTACTTCCAGAGTTTCCTAAGCTTCCTTGGCGGCTGGCCTCGAGTGCCGTTATGGGCGCGGTTGGCCTGATATGCAAGACGTATCTTTATGGCCTGAACAATGTCCACGTCACTGGAATCGAACATTTGCTAGAGCAGTTGGACCAGAGAAGAGCTGGTACTCAAAAATGCGGCTTATTGACAATCTCAAATCATGTGTCTGTGTAAGTTGACTTGTTATATACATATACAAAAATATTGTCAGAAAATGGCGTCTCACATCCAAATACTCTCTCCCTGCATCATACAAGAAACTCAACATATATGAGCAGCCGTGCTAACCTATATGATAGTGTAGATGATCCATTGATATGGGGTGTTCTACCATTCCGTTATATCATCAAACCAGGAGTCATGCGTTGGAGTCTCGGCGCCCATGACATTTGCTTCCAGTCACCGTATGTCACCAATCTACGCTACGCTATTGAAGGGGGGGGGGAGGGGCTACCATATCGGGTTTTTTGATCACTGACATTCTCATCACAGCATGGTATCGACCTTCTTCGCGTTGGGGCAGGTGATGCCAACTCACCGTTTCCGATATTCTCCCAATGGCGGAGTTGAACAGCCATCTATGACACAGGCACTACGCATGCTCTCTTCAGCTGGCAAGAGTAGCATAGGAGGTATCCTAACGCCTACATATTCCACGGACAGCAAAGACTTGCATCGCTCGGCAGCGTTCTACCGTTGTAACCGCAACATCTGGCTACACGTATTCCCCGAGGGCTGTATCACACAGTCTCCCATAAGCGTCATGCGCTACTTCAAATGGGGTATCGCTCGTTTCGTGCTCGAGTGTAGTCCACCACCCGCTATAATCGCCATGTTTATCAACGGCACCAATGGGATCATGCCAGAAGACCGCGATCCTCGCTGGCTACCCAAGCGAAATGTAGATGTCCGTATCGCCTTTGGCTCAGCTGTAGACAGCTCCTCCGAGTTTGCCGATCTGATTGTAAAGTGGCGTTCGTTGGAGGAGCGTTGGGCTACGAAAGGAGGTCGGCCTGAGGATATTCATGCCTCACCAGAAGCTCAAGAGCTTCGCAAAATGACTGTCGAGCGTATGTGGCGTATGGTCGATAAAGTTAAAACTGATGCTGGATTCCCCGCAACACCACAAGAACAGCGCCTGGCTAGTACGTTTGCGGGTGAAATCAGAGACAATACTCTATAGAGGGAGGGTATGTATATATTGATACATATACTAGTACAAAAAAACAGTCGTCACTGGGTGTGACTAGCTTAAAAGAAGTCAATCTAGCTGATTAGGAATAACAACACGTAGTCGATACTTTCCTAGCTCTGGCACAAGCTTGGAAATGCAGTTGGAAATGTAGCTATAATATATGTACTTTTTGAATACTGATTATTTGTTGTTCTTTGTCTTAGTATACGCTGATAAAGGAGATAATATCACAGATGAAGATATGAACAGGAACACAAAAACACAAGGGAAATATTTATATCACTGTAAAAGATAATATTGCTCTACTACAACGCATATATTCAGCTTGGACATACTAATATGAGGGCTGAATACGAAAGCTCGCTAAGAAACACATATCGTAGCAATGCTTACAATCATAGTTGATAACCTAGTTAAGTATAAAAAAGAACTCTCAACATTCTATTAGTACTTCGAAGACGGAATACATCTTGGAAAAAGTATGTCCTTGGTATTGCCATTGCCGGCAAACCCAATGCTATTACTGTGAACCATGGGAGTCATATCCCTTTGATAAATCTTTTTGATAAGGGGAAGGACACTGATGGTAGTTCCCATTTTTAGAATTGCGGACGATATTCGCATTCACTAGACTAGAGATTGGCTGTTGAGACTGTTGAATTTGGTAGAGGCGTTGAAGTTGTTGGAAACGCCGAAAGTGCTTAGTATTGGAGGTAGTGAGGGCTCTGGGTATTGTGGAATTCCTGGAATTGCTGAATGTATTGGAGGTTTGAGGAGTGTTGGAGAGCCGCACTTGGATTTGGCAAGGACATGCTAGGAGGCTAGTGATTGACAGTTTCATGGCTACTGTTTCCATTCTATTGGTATCCGTAGTTATGGGCAGCATCTTGATAGGCACGAGCCTGAGCAGCCTGAGCCTGAGCCTGAGCCTGAGCTTGGGCCTGAGCTTGTGCATGCATAACAGCGGCGGCTTGTTGGTGCTGAAGTTGCGCCTGTTGGTGGTGCTGTTGTTGGATGACAATGTCATTGAACCATGGATGTCGAAGAGCGTCGTGTGCGCTGATTCTTAGCTCAGGGCGCGGCTGGAGCATCATGGAAAGAAGCTGTATACCGTCGGCGTCGATCTGGGGAAGAACGGTCCGTAGGTCTTGTGGTGCATGATTGGGAAATGTGGTCTTGAACTCAGGGAACTTTGTGACATTAGGCCATGTGCGGTCATTGGGAGTTCCCATGATACGGAAGATTTTGTGCAACTGGTCTTCGTTGGTTGTGCCGGGGAAGAGCGGACGACCCGTGTACATTTCGGCCATGATGCACCCAGCCGACCAGATATCGATAGATGTATTATAAGTGCGAGATCCAAGTAGAACATCAGGCGCTCTGTACCAAAGGGTCACGACTTCGTTTGAAAATGTGTTCACGGGAATTCCGAATGCACGCGCTAGACCGAAATCGCCCAGCTTGAGAGACCCTTTGTTGTTGATAAGCAGATTTTGGGGCTTGAGATCTCGGTGAAGCACCCGATTTTGATGGCAGAAGTCGATGCCTTTCAGTAGTTGGAACATGAACGACTTGATAGTTGCCGGCTTGAGTGCGCCACGATCGCCATGGCTATCCATGTATTTCTTGAGATCGCCGTCCATGTAGTCGAAAACTAGCATGAGCTTGTTCTCGGTGTGGATGACATCATGTAGGGCGAGAATGTTTTCGTGTTTCAACTCCTTCATGAGCGATATCTCACGGATGGCGGTTGAAGGCGTTCCCTCCTCGGAATCTAAATGAATTTCCTTTAACGCAACGAGTTCGTTGGTTTGGCGATTGCGACCTTTGAACACCTAAAGCACAGGATAGATTAGTAGCTGGTCTTTGGGGACGCTTGAGGAGCTTGATTGATGTGGCGTATCCATACGTACTGTGGCATAAGTACCCTCTCCCAGCTTTTCCAGCTGCTGGAACGAGCTTGCGTGTCTTTTACTGTCCATAATGAGGTCTGCTGTAATATGTGTGTGTATGTGTGTGAGGATATGGCTGGGGATCGTTCGTTGTCACGAAAAAATGTGGTGGTTGATTGGCTATTATATTAAGCGGGGGAAGGGTCAAAGTAGCTGTTCGTGGAGTGCGGGAGTGCGGCCTAAATATGTACTGATAACAACAGTAGCAGTCGTGGTATATAGGCGAGATGACGAGGATTGAGTGAGTGGAAGGCTACACGACAGTTGCTCGTGGATTTCTTCGGAACAGATTATGATACGATAGTTGATGCGGCAGTGATGATTGAGATTCTATAACGATGAATAATGATTCTCAGGGAAAAAAGAGAGAGGATTATATTGTCGGCAAGGATGTGAAGCATAAGCTTAATGTGATATAATTCGCTGTTTTGTATCGTTTCTATGTGGTAGAAAGAATGAAGGCTGAGCGCTGTGGTGCTGCTTCGAAAAGAAAGAAAATACGCTGTATAGGCGCCAGGTATTGATTGCAGTGTTTGGTTCGATGATGGTAGAGAAAGTTAAGGGGATACTATAAGTAGGAATTCACAGTGATGATCGGTTAGTTGACCGGAAAAAACAAGAATAATAATGATGCAAAATGGCTTGGGTCAACAAACAAAGTCGACGGACAACAGGATAGAAAAGCGGGGGGCCACATTCTAGAAAAGATGGTAGGCAAGATAGTGGGCAGCATTTAGTTGGCGAAATACGGCGCTATAATTTACCCAGCTAGTTTTATTGTTCGAATTATAGTGCAAAAGCGAAGCGTTTAGTGATAGTGCTGGAATGATGGGTTGCTTATTATGTTTACAGTTAAGTTGATGGTTATCGTACTTTGTTGGGAAGTGAGAAGGAGAAGGGGTGGATGTTTGTTTGTTTGTTTGTTACGTTTCTCATGTCATTCATATATAGTGAGTAAGCTTAGTTCAGTGGGCAGTGGGTTGTGCCAATATCATATAGATGTGTACATGTATGATAATACTATGTAGTACATGTATATCGGCTGTTTTCTTGAATTCTGACACCATGTCATGACATGAACGCTCTCAAGTAGCGCAAAAGTACGTATAGTCATGCGAGCACTAAAGCCCTCAACGGCTTGATTATATAGCTCTATGTAGCATTGAAGGTAAACCTTGTTTGCTATAGCGAGTAGGGCACATACAGATATAGTAGGTATCTGTATCTGTATTTGTATCTGTATATATATATGTACTTGTTGGAGGCCATTTTCAATGTCGAATTTGGTATGACATTAACGTCATCAACTCCTTCTGCTTCCAATTGGTACAGCTACTGCCGCTACCCCTACAGATCTTTTTTTTCCCGCTGCTTGTACTATACTGAGGCTTTCGAGTATACTATGTATGTACGTACCTGCTAGTACATGCAGACATCCTTCGCATCTCCTGAGTCGTACTCCAAAACCTGGAGCATTGCCCTGCAAAGGTGGCGGCGAACTGGTGCTGATCATCTTGAGTCTCATTTTCATTCATACATGTTATCTCAGTCTGGTTGATCAGTGCTAATTGTATAGTTGTATATCTTATGGAGAAGCGGTAGAATATAGAGAACTCGTTCTGTGTTCAGTTCCGCCTATTGTCTCGCTTTCTCTGTCCTAACTCCGGTACCTTCTTTGCTCTATTTGCTTGATAAGAATTCGGCCTGCTATCTTTTGTCATCGCCTACAAACAAACATTCATCGACGTCGCCTGACCACTGTTCGGCGCCCTAGACCATTCTCCATCGTGCCACCAGATACCAATCAATTCGCGAATTGTCAACACAGATCGTCGGCATTTGTTTGGTTTGATTATTGTCGTGCTTACCAGTGAGATTCGCACGACGATATCGATTCTTTCGGCTATATCCATCGCTCTCTCGTTCGCTCCACCGCCTCCGCTCTCGATCCTACATACAAAGATACAGATAGTACGTGATCTGTGTCTCCACTCTGGACCATAATGCGCAATTCCGGGAACGGCACCACTGGCGGCCCAAGTAACCGTGGATTCTGCCCTGGGCCTGCCATAGCCAATATAGCAAACGATGGCCCATCGACGTACTTCATCGGCTCCGAGTCGTCCATGGACGCAGTGCGCTCTCGCAGTAACTCGCATCAGGGCCTGCATCCCCACGCCGCTGTACGGGGACATGCACACAAGCGATCGAAGCGGTCACCCTCTCTCGCCTCAGTTGCCAGCAGCAGCGCGGCAACGACGCCTCGTGAAGCTGACCACGATGCGTACGCGCATGTCTCGGGTACAAAGAGCCCCCTCGACGATACGCTGAACTACGGCGTCGAAACCATTGCGTCGCTGCCATCCACGGCCAGTGGCGACGAGAGTAGTGACCGTGATACCGCTGACCTGCACTCGTACTCTATCATGGAAGCGCCTTCTTCACGCCCGCCAACGGCTTGTTCGTCGCTGGCCCCTAGCTCGCCCGCTCTGTCGCGTCTGGGAGCCCTAGGACCGTCCTCTGTGCTGAGCAGCTCTTCGTCGCTGGGAGAGTCGCTGGCTGCCTCGTTCTCCGACTATCCCTCTTCGTCTAGCCTGGCAGACTTCACGGACTTGGCTAGTCTGCATAGCTTCGGCCTTACATCGCCCCCTCATTATGACCATGGGAGCGTCACGCTGCCGCAGTTCATCATGCCTGTTATCACTGTTCCGTCCCGGAAGCCGTTCACTGTGGCCGGGAAAGCACTTGGCCGCCTTAAGTTTGCAGTCGCCGGAGGCACAGGTACGCCAATTCTGCACCCACTCTACAAGCTTAACACGACACTAACAAACCTAGATGCTATGAAATCTGCCCTAGTTAGCACTATTACAAAAACATGCCCACATATCGTTCATGCCGATTCGCCGCGAGCTGTTGATTTGACGAGATCAGCTGAGGTTCTGATGGAAACTCGGGCCAGCTCCAAGCCTCAGCCTCATTGGTGGTCGTCTGTGTCCACCCCCCTCACCGAATCCAAGCGAAATGCTGCCCATGACACTCTGCTTGACCGGAACGTATTGTTCTTGAACACGCCCACATTCACAACGGAGCACAGGGCAGGCCATATATCTACAGCGCTCACAGAGTATATAGAGTCTGAACTCTCCAATCTGAGTATTTGTTCTGTCGGAGACCGTTCCGAAGCTGCTCGTATGCTGGGTAGCGATGAAAGCAATCTCGTCAGCGCGATGCTCTACCTACTAGATTCGACAGGGCCGACCACCGCCGACATCTGCTTCCTGCGAGCTCTGCAACCATATACCAACATCATACCTTTGTTATATAGCACAGAAGCCATTGCGGCCGATCAAGTGTCATCGCTCAAATCCTCAATCCACCGTGCTCTCCAAGCAGCTAGCATCGATAGCTTCTCATTTGATTCTATGAGTAACCATGTCTACGCCATCACGATAGCATCACCCATTGACTCGTATGGCTCAGAGCTAGACGACAGTTTCGTTATGTCAAATGAGGACGACAGCAACAACTCCCCTTCTCAATTGAGTGATCTCCAACGCCTCATCAACGATATCTTTTCAATAGACAATGCTAGCTGGCTTCGTCATTCAGCCGCCCACAAAATCGCCGAGCGGTCTCTAGCATCCCAAACAATGTATTCCTCACCAGCTGTTCAGCTGATAAGACGCCACGATGCCTACTCTATCCAAAGCCGATCTTTTATAGGTGTATCCTCTACTACCTCAACCGTCATTCCTCTTCGTATCAGCGAGCCATGGGCCCAAAATCTACGACGTAGCCTAGCCAACCTGCGACTCCCAGTACATGATACCATTCTGCAAGATATCGATACCGAAGTCCAACAGCACGCGGCTAATAATGCGCTAGTACGTCGGTGCGTACCCGGCGAAGTTGTCCGACATCAGAATGCAGGATCCGACAGCCACAGAGCGCCACAACGACGTCATCATCATTCAGGACTCAGTAGCCGCGCTGAAACTCCAAGTGTCCAGCAGGATCCGTTGGGACTATTGGCGACTCTACGTGGCATTAAATATACTGGTTGGTCTGCTGTGCAGGTCTTAGGAACTGTTGGGTTGGTTGGTAGTGGTCTCTCTCTCAGTAGCCTTCCATCACGGTGAAAAGGATTTGGCATGGAGAAGGCATAATGTTCTATGAGGATGACGCAATGATGTAACATTCAACCATTTTAGAGATTTAATGAATCAACGATATATGTATATCGCATATATCTTGTGTGTCGGGCTGGGTCTCGTTGGATTGCTAACAAAGATATCCTACTAAATAAATAATGATTCTTATAGCAAAAAACGAATGATATTAAACAATGACTAAGGTCGTGAAAGTTCGGATTTCCAAGCTGTGGAACATGTTATACTAAAATGATAAACCCTGTGCTGTATGGCTAGAAGCATAAATTCTTGCTGACTAGCCCAATATAAACCAAATGCGCCCGAGCCATTCCCATTCCTATACCATAATACCGACGATACGTAAGAAAAAGGAGAAAGTGATAAAGGAGTACAGTATGTATATACAGAAAAAAAAAGCCAGAAGAGAACAAAAGCAAAATCTAAAGCTCATAAGCCAAATAAAACCAAGATATGTCCAACTAAAGCACCTTCAAAACTCCATGCAATGAGCACTTTCATCAGCACAAGACACGCATATCACTGCATTACGAATCATGTGTTGAGAGAATGGCTTTCACCTCTGTAGAGACCACCTTCTGTGCAACACTGTTCAATTTCTTCAGAAAATTAGCTTCGGTGTCGGCTATCTGTGCCATCTCCGATCGCACCAGCCGCAGCGCTACAGCATTGATACGGCCAAATTGACCCGAAGTGATAGAGCTAGACCCCACCATATAAGTACGCAATGATGCCTGTACCGCCGTAGCATACGGATCTTGGTCAGGCGTTGATTTGGAAGGATACCGTCTCGTTGCATCGTGAAGAGATGCAGAGCCGGCATCACTCAGCCTCCGTTCCAGCGATCTCGAGCGCATAGACGTTACCTTGGGGTTTTTCCCCGTAGCAGAACGGCGGCTGTTAGTCGGAGTCGGAGGCAATGCAGATTCCTCGTCGTCGGATGTCGCGAGCCAAGCCGGGGTTCTGGTGCGTTTACAGATTAAAGACACAGGCACCGATGAAGCCGAAGTTACACTGTCAGGACTATGATCGCGACGAGGCCGGGAACGCAATGGCTCCTTCTCGGTGGTTGTCGCCTTTGGACGCCGGGAGTCAATAAACAGTTCGGCGTACGAGGTATAATCGGGCTCAATTCGTGAAGTCAGGCCAGGCGAGCTTGATCTTGCCTCAAGAATTGGCAACGGAGAACCCCGACCGCGGGATCCGGGCCTACTACTAGGTTGCGGTGAGCCCATGGGAGACGTCGCCTCGGAGCGTTCCCCACGTATGAACACGGAGGCACTCTCACAAGACTTGTCCGTGGATGTCTCGATATTTCTCAGTAGGCTTGAGAACACTGATGGGCGTTCAGGCGCTGGCGAGGTTGCGGAAGGCGTTTGTACACTAGATGATGCTGTAGATGATGACGACTGTTCCACTATTTCAGCACCTGCTGCCTTTTGGGGACGCGTACAGGGCCGTTTGAGTTTGCGGCTACTGCTAGAGGCAGAATTTGACGAACTGGCCCCATCGTTTTCGTCGGGAGGCACGTTGCGCTTTCGACGAGAGTTGTTTTGGCTATCCGTCGACCGAGACGTGTTCGTGGGGCCCGATCTTTGAGAGCTTCGGGTATTCGAACTTTTGAGTGTTTGATTTGGTGGTGGTGGTGCGTTCGACGTGGTTCTCGTTATCGGCATGGCTTGGCGAGCCTGTTCGAGGACATCCCAAGCAGCTGCTGCCTCCACATCAGCAGCCGACAGCGCTGTTGAGATGGGCACAATTGGCGCTAAGCGATACTGTGGTGGTCTCGCGCCGGCAGATGGCACAGCCCGATGCTCCTCGTGAAAGCTCTGATAGTGCTCACGAGTGCGGCGAACCTCCACGGCGAGACGAAGACGTTGCCGCAAAGAAAGGCCCCTTCTGCCTTGTCCGCGGGCACCTCTTGGTCTGGTGCTATCACCGTCATCTTCTTCGTTTTGGTCCTCGCGGATGATACTGCGTGAGTCCTGGGCGAGCCGGGGCTGCATAGCCCGCTGTCGAGGGGCAGGGCGGCGTCTACTGACAGGCCCTATGGTAGGGTGTAGATTGTGCTGGTCTGCAAGATGCATACACTCCATGCAGAACCACTCGCCATCTGGAACACCGGAGAGGCCGAGGCACACAGGATGATAGCGACTGTCGCAGCCATCGCAGGTCAGGAGGTTCCCATGCTGGTGATCCTCGCCTCTTTGGCAAGCCAGACACACTTGAGGCTGTTGGCGCGAGTGGCCGTTCTCGTCATCTAGCTGCAAAGCAAGATCGTGGTCCGATTGCATGTGGTCGCCAGCCTGCTTCTTGGCCTCGACGCGGTAAGTCAATACGTGAGACCCTAGATGCATAAATGTTAGTGGGTTGGGTTCTGTGTTGTTTTACATATTTCGGCTACACATGCATGCGCCGGGAATGACAGTGGGTGCTTTACCTTTCACAAAGATATGAATTTTAGTGAAATCCTCACGGCACATGGGGCATGAGTTTGCCCGGTTCGTCCAGATCTTGATACACGCATGGTGGAATAGATGGTCGCAGGAGTCGAGCGATGCCATGAGGCTGCCGCTGTTCTCGAGTGAAAACATAATCTTGTACATGGACATCTGGCTATCAGGCAAGCCTGCTGTAGAAACAGCAGCCGTCTGCGGTGCACGCGTATCTGTATCTGTATCTTGAAGCCCTGCGGGTCCCGTGCCGTCCACCACCTCTGGCCCATCTAAGCCTGGCCCTGGGGAGATGCCGTCGCTGTTCACATTAATGGCGGCAGCGACAGCAGCAAATAACGCCGGGTCATCCACATTTTCAAAGTCCAGCACCGATGTTTTGTCCTCGGAAAGCGAGGAGGCGTCTGGCAGCTCACACCCTGCTACAGCCTCCAAACAAATAGGGCACTGGTTTTCGCCCTCACTAGACATGGCGACCGATACTCAATGTTTGCGCCAGTGACAAAGGATAAACAATCGCGACGCTGGTGGTAAAATAAAAGTAAAAAATGGAATTGAGGGTGGCTCCCCAAGTGGCAGTGATTAGAAGATTAGAATACCAAGCTAATAAAGCTATGTGACATGGAAGAAAAGGTAAATAGTATTATGTAGTGGTATGCCAAAGATGTTGATAGGAGAGAATTGGTCCGAGTCGTTGCTTTATGGGTGAGAAAGGATTATTGAAAGAACTCGGGAGCTTGTAGCAGCAAATCGCGCGCTATAAGTACATAACTTTAGCACAGTAGAGTTCTAATAGGCACAAATAAATACAGGAAAAGTCCTTAAACTTAGGCAGCATTTAGCTAGTTCAGTAACCAACTGTAAGCAGCTATTGCGGCTGCTGAAAGGTACTTAGCTCAGTAATAAATAGTAATAAGTACTTGATCTAAATGGGATAACTATCCCTAGCGCGTGGAGGCACTTATTGCCAGCTGTCGGATGCTTATCTAGGGTTAACTACCTTTGTGCTGACAGCTGCTTACAAGGGCTGGTCATATGTACATAGTGTACAAGTAATTTCAATCTAGTACATGTATCTTGTATACTTGTATACTTTTCAAAAAAGAGCACATTAACTTCTCTTCGAACTAATACGTCACACATGTCATCAACGGGCAATTCAGCATTGTTGCCTCCCAATTCGTAGCCAAATCCGATACGCCCCCGCCCATTATTTAACCAATGAAGAGAGGCGATCAATAACAGTACGTGTAGCTAGCTAGTTGTATGTTGAATTATGGATGGACTGGTGATAAAACGTTTCCAAAGGTATCCATGATATTATAAATGAATTACGACATTGGAAGAAAATAAAAATAAAAACTCCATGAACAAATATTTGGCACTTTCTGATAAATATGTTGAGTCCCAATGAAATTTTGACCTAAGTCTACCCATCACGTTATGCCCGGATGACCGACGAGGTCGTCGTCGTTTGTATCATGTCCATAATTTTACCCGAAACCTAATTAACAGAAACATTTTGATTTTTTTTATATGTCTATATGTTCCATTTACACCTCAGCGATCTCACGCAGACGACGGAGAGTCGAGCGCATGGTGGTGGCAGCGGGGGTACTATTATAAGTTAGTTAGTATACTTTTTTAGAAGCCAATTCGAACAAAAGTTCTTCGGGCGTGTATTGCTGAGCATATTGAATCAACAGTGCAATATTCTCAACTTGTGGGAGTGGATATATGGTAGGAATAAAACGTACGCCAGAGTGTAGGCACCACCAGCCAAGGTCTTATTGCAAGACTTGCAGTTCCAGATACCGACAGAGTGACGCTTCACGTTGTCCTTTCCGCAGAAAGAGCAGGTGTAGCGGGCATGCTGAGAGATCTCGGCCTTCTTGGCGACCTTACGGAGCGAGGAACCGTATCTGCCCAGAGGGTTAGTATTCGTTCGTGTAGTAGACAAGATCTCTACAATATCAGGGATGGTCGCATGCTATCGTATTTGGTGTTTGCATCGTGCAAAGGTAAATGGGTTGCAATATCGAAACTCTCAAAGTTTACTTAGATTTCGTCGGTATGCTTTCAGTGTAGTCGGTTGCGGGAGGACAATTTCGAAAGCCATAAGTTTTTATGATGTCGACTAGTGCGTAGTTCGGATTTCCAAGATATGTAGAGATCGCAGGATTGTATGGTTGGTTAATTCTTACCTAGTACCGTACTGTTCAAAATAGTTAGCTACCGCTCAAAATGCATAGTAGTTTCGTGGATCCGAAGATCAAGAAATTGGATTGCAGAAGATTGTAATAACATACCTTGCCGGTAACGCCGACCTTCTTCGTGCGCTTAGCCATTGTGATATGTGATTTGGATGGTGAGACTGAGGGGGTGGTTGTCTTGAGATGCGGGAGAGGAGTTTCTTTGCGACAGTGAAAATATCCATTAGTCCAAAAACCCACAGGAATTTTGGTGTTGTGCGCACAATCCCAGGGCGGACGCTCACGTGACTGGGTCTCATATGTGGGGTTCTGAGCTGTAGTTAGCAAACTCGTTTTTGTCTATAGTACACCGTATAAAGTGGAAACCGGCCAAACACCACGGTAAATCTTTGGTTCAACTACATGCCTCTGCCAGGGGTTTCGAGAAGCTGATGGCGGGGCTTTTGAACTACGCGCTTATTGGTTAGTTCCCCTCCATAGTCAACAGGGGAGAATTTCTAGTTGACATAACCGTGGCATATGATAGCCTTTCGCAAGGCAGAGAGCTCTTGTTAAACCAAGACTACGACACGACGAGACTTTTGTTATCTGTTGAATTTCTGAGAGATCTTAAATCACAATAAGATACCTAGAATGTCGCTCAACATCCCCAATGCCCCCAATGCGGGCCTATTTAAGCAGGGCTACAACAAGTGAGAACTACCCCGCTACTCATTGCTAGAACTACACCATTACACCGAAGAGAAGTACATATACTAACTACCGTATGCTCAATTAGCTACGACAACGAAGATGGCGCCGTCCTACGGAACATCGAGGCCTGCCGTTCGATTTCGTCGACTCTTCAAACATCCCTCGGCCCCTATGGCCGTAACAAGATCGTCATCAACCACCTCCAGAAGATGATCTTGACATCCGATGCTGCTACTATCTTGCGGGAACTCGATGTTGTTCACCCTTGTGCTAAGCTCCTCGTCATGGCTTCCCAACAACAAGAGGCTGAGATGGGTGACGGCACCAACCTAGTTATGATTCTGGCCGGCGAGCTTCTCAAAAAAGCCGAAGATCTTCTCCGCATGGGCTTGAAGACAGCTGACATTGTTGCCGGCTATGAGATGGCTCAGAACTTTGCTCTTGAGACGCTAGAAAAGCTTTCTACCGACAGTGTCACGGATCTTCATTCGCAAGAGCAGCTCAGCAAAGCTGTCCGCACCGTCATCGCTAGCAAGCAAAACGGTAACGAAGAATTTCTCGGTAACTTGGTTGCGGAAGCTGTTCTCTCAATCCTTCCCAAGAACCCTGCACACTTCAATGTCGACAACATCAGAGTAGTCAAGATTATGGGAAGCAGCTTAGAACAGAGCCGTGTCGTCAAGGGCATGGTGTTCCCCAAGGAGCCTAGCGGTTCCGTCAAGAAAGCCAGCAAAGCCAAGGTTGCCGTTTATACCTGCGCTATCGATACCAGCCAGACTGAGACCAAAGGCACTGTGCTCCTTAAGAACGCCCAGGAAATGCTTGACTTCACTAAGGGCGAGGAGACCCAGCTGGAGGCTGCTGTCAAGGAGCTCCACGATTCTGGTGTGCGTGTAGTGATTGCCGGATCCACTGTTGGTGAACTTGCCCTACACTACCTTAACCGGTATGGCATTCTTCTCATCAAGGTTCTCAGCAAGTTCGAGCTCCGGAGAATCTGCCGTGTTGCCGGTGCGTCTCCTCTAGCACGTTTCGGTGCTCCTATGCCTGATGAGATGGGAAATATCGATATCGTTGAAACTATGGAGATTGGTGGCGACAGAGTCACCGTCTTCCGCCAAGAAAATGAAGCTACCCGCACAGCCACTATTGTTTTGCGAGGTGCTACCCAGAACCATCTTGATGATGTTGAGCGCGCTGTTGATGACGGTGTCAATGTCATCAAGGCTATCACCCGTGATGCTCGCTTAGTCCCCGGTGCCGGTGCGACAGAGATCCAGCTGGTTGAGCGGATACAAGCGTTTGGTGACAAGACTTCCAACCTACCTCAGTATGCCATCAAGAAGTACGGTGAGGCTTTCGAGGTTGTTCCCCGCGCTCTAGCGGAGAGTGCCGGCTTGGATGCTACCGAGACTCTTAGCACACTGTACGCCGCCCATTACGAATCTGAAGATTGGGATACTGGTGTCGATATCGAGAACAACGACAAGACCGGTACCTTGAACACCCAAGAAGAGGGAATTCTCGATCTATTGATCACAAAGCACTGGGCTATCAAGCTGGCTACCGAAGCTGCCCGGACGATCCTCTCAGTCGACCAAATCATTGTAGCTAAGCAAGCTGGAGGTCCCAAACCGCCAGCTCCCAACCCGGTAAGTCAACCATTTTACACCAGATCAATGTTGAATATAGATTAACTAACATAACACTTGTCCCTAGAACTGGGATGAAGATTAGATGATCATGGCTTGCCATGGCTGATAATACGGTGTAATAAACTCGGGTTTTCATTGGGGCCTACATGACTACTATTCTCCCTCTCCCGGGAATCTTAAACAAGTAAATCACATGGGCCGCACCCATCATGCACATAAGCAAGATAAACCTGAAATTTGTACACCTTTCCAAGAAAAAGATCCTTGTCGTGGGCTTAATTTACACTTCTTAATGCATATATCTATTAGACTTATAATCAACATCCTATTGCAATCAAAATATCTTCATCTTATACAATATAGCCTCACAAATCTATCATCTTAGTCTTAACTTGGAAGCCATGCTCTCCTAGACGTGTAACATAGGCGTTGCCTAGACAAGCAGGAGTGTATACACCACCCTCGAGCTTGGTGTCTACTTCAAGCAAGACTCTCACAGCCTCAAGGGCCAATATTCCAGTTACTAATGAGAATCAAAATGTCAGTGTTTGCTATAATATAGTATTCAAAGCGAATAAAGACAACTTACAGTAATACATCGATCCCGAGTAGTACACCTCTGAATAGGCCTGTTTGTCGTATGTATTCGGAGATGGGACAGCGACTCCATTATATTCAATGAATTCCTTGTTTGCCTCTTCGCGGCTGGGTCCATCGCCAGGCTTGGAAACTCTCTTGCGAACAAAGGAACGTAAAAATGGAGTAATCATAATGATCCGAACGATAATGGTGAATAGGTTGACTTGAATGCCGTTAATCACGCTCTTGGCGTGAAGATATTCATTAAATTCAAAATTATCACCATATCTCATCGAAGTTCGTAGTGTCGGTACGCTTTCGTATAAGCCCCATGAACGCTCCACAAGAGCACCATCAGTACGAGCCGCAAGTGAAGTAGTCAGCAGTCCAAGGCCGGGAACCTGTCTAACGCCGGTTAAAGCAGTCAATAGCTTACCCAAGCCAAAGCCTTCGGTCTTGGTTTGGATAAACCGCTTCACGGGAGACCATGCGAAAGGAGCCATAGACCGGCGCATGTCCGATATCGAGTACGAGTCAAGCAATGAAAAAACAGTAGCCAGAGTACCGCCCGACGGTGTTCCGCTGACTTTAAGAGCGATCGTTGTAGGACCAGCAGAAGCACCGAGGGAGCGTTGAAGTTCGCAGACGAGCAAATAGGCGCTGATATCGCTAGGCGCACTTTCGATGCCGCATTGCGGTATCATGATGGCGCCGGACTTGGCGGCCGCGGAGCCATAGCGCTCTGTCATCGCGAAGGAGTGCACGGATTCTCCGCATACATCGATATAATGGGTTCCGGAAGTGGCGCATGCGCGGAAAGCTGGCTCGCCATGTTGATGATAGGGGCCGACGTATGTCACGAGGACAAAAGTCTTGTTAACCAGAGAATCAAGCCCGTCGTTGGTTCCATCACATATCTCGATAGCTACAATGTCGCATCAGTGTTAGACGATCTTCGAATTCTTATCACCCGACCCGACTTTCGTACCTGGCGGAGGTCTTGAGCCATCTATCTTGACTAGATCGTCGACCAATTTCTGGACTTTCTCCAGAGAGCGCCCAGCCACTGCCCACTGCAAAGTGTTGGGGAATTCCTTGGTGATATATTCGCATGTCAAACGGCCAGTATAACCTATAAAATAACTCGTGTAAGCTGACGTTTTATTTTTTGATATGTCGGCAAAAGTACTACCACACAAAAAACGAGTGATTTGTCATCTTCTTTAATGAATGTTAGTATGGGAAACTCACCAGTAGCGCCTAGCAATACTAAATCATACTGCTTTCCATGCTGTTTGTATGACATGACTTCTTCTGTGATATTTATGAGTACAATTTGTAAAGAATGATATGTGCGTAAAGACGAGGTATTTAAATTTGATTATGAGGTATTAGTTCTTAGGCAAGTTTTGCTGGTCTATTGATTCAATACTTATTTCACTCCACTCTATCCGAAGATGATAGTCTTAATTTTTTATCTTAATTACTAATTAGCTTGTAATAGGTGTTACTATTTGCCATTATCGACATCTTGTAGCCATTGCTATATTTGTGTAGTGATGATTCTAAGTGTCGGGTTTTGATATTAGGGTCCAAGGGAAGGGTTATACGATTGAGGATATCACGTGACATATATTTACAAACTGCCCTTGAATTTGGCACTGGTGTACGCAGCTGTATAAGGGTTGATTTTTTAATTTCATTTTTATTAAGGTGGAATGGAGCTGTAATAGCGTAGCACCTCGGTACTAAGATACACAGCCCTGAACTTGTAAGTATGTATAATTTCAAACGCTTTGAGACGTTACATTAGAGATTATCTGTATACCTGACTATGTAGGTAGTATCATGGCGTAGTTATGAGAATGCAGTAGAAAACAAAAACCAACCACGAAATGCTCAGCCCCGGCATACTTCAATATCTTAGCTTTTACTGGCATGATCATTCCCCAACCGCTTTGACTAGTAACTCAATTCTTGTTCCCTTACATATCTTCGACAAGTCCAGAATTGTAGTTCTATCTAGAGTGATTTCAACAGCTACATATGCACGTCTTACGTCTGTCTCGTTTCTAGAATTGACACCACGGTATACTGAGGTATCGTCTCAAAATGGGTGGAAAAGCAGGTACGTGCAAGAAATGGGATGCCCAACATACAACCCTATACACACATATGATATTGCGACTAGTAAGCATTGCGCCGAGTGGTTTGCGATGCGGATCAAGTCTCAATAAGAGAAGAGATGGACCAAGAACAAGTAGTGTAATGTAATGTCTGCACAATAGTGATGTGATTGCGCTATACAACTACAACTGCAAATACAGCTCCGAGCTTTGTTTACAGCTCAATCGCTGGCAAGCATGCCTATGGGAACGAAATAATCCACTTTAGCTCTAGGCCATTTCTTTCTTCTTTCTCAAACAGGCGAAGGGTTTAAAAAAGCAAAAATTAAAGAATAAACCATCGAATATCCCAATCCCAATTGAGGGCGATTTCCTATCCATTCTCATCACTTCCAATTTCCCGATCCCGCATTATTTATTTGTCTTGACAACGCGCTGTATTCCATCCATCTCAAAATACTCATCTCAACACTATTACCTCACTGCTCTACCTTCCTTGCCACGCCTTCGCTTCCCGTAGACGGTGATGCGCCAGATGACACGTGCGGTCTGATTTTAACAGCGTCTACAATCGTCATCCAACGCCATTTCACAGTGTTAGCGCATTGCAACACAGGCATCGAGAGGGTTATTTTCTCTCATTGCGCGTCCAAATCTACACAACTATATTCGTCTAACAGCCACATCTGCACATTTACGAACAATGGCGCCGCGAAGCAAAAAGGCGTCGATGGGAGCTGCTCTAACAGAGTCCACTGGAACAGGAAACGGCCTTATCCCACAGCCTCTACCGCCCTCCGTCGAGGAAGCATACCATCGCAAATGCCGTTTCTTACGCCACCGGACGAACGAGATCGAGGAGATCAATGATTCCGGCCGTCTACGTCTTGCGCGTCTTGCGCGTCAAGTCGAAAAGGTCCGCCTTGAGCGCGCTTTTCTACTGGAGCAGATCGCGAGAAGAACCAGCACAACCGTCGAAGACTCCGATGGCAGCCCGAGTCCTCCACCAACAGTACGTCCATACGCCTCTATATATTCTGTGTTGACATAGACAGTATGTTTGCTTTCTATACAAACTTCATATCTAACGCAGACTTCCACCACAATAGCCTAAAGATAAACCCCTTCGTTTGAAGCGTGGTCATCGCAAACCTTCTCTCGCTGAAGATGGCATCAATGGAGGCGCACCAGAATCGCCTACCAACGAGACTAAGGCCAACGGAGCCGCCAACTCTTCCAAGGATACTACTAGCCAGGGATCCTCGAAAGCGGACAAGCTACCGGCAAACTCGTACGAAGTATATTGCTCGTCTATTCGAAGTGTGCTGCTTTCAGAGAATAAAGACACACCAGACTTTAATATCGACGAGGAACTTACTCGTAGCTGGGAAAATTTATCAGATGAACTGCGCGAAGAATACCAAGAAAGATATGAAGAGATTGTATCAGACGCTGCCAAAAAATCCAAGCAAACCAACGAACATACATCGGAAGCAGACGCTAATGGTAAGAGCAAAGAAGCTAGTGTTGTTGCGGAAACAGAAGACGAGAACAAGAAAGAAGACGAAGTCAAGGCTGAAGTGGTAGATGATGATGCCGAAATCGAGACGAAGAGCGAAGCTAAAGCATCTGATGTTGACGCGGATGATATCGATGACGATGATGAAGACATTGAAATGGCAGATGGTCCAGAGACTGGCCCGGCATCGCCAAAGGATGATTAAAACCCGAGTTCACATCATTATCATCATGGTTGACTTGACTACGGCTTTGATTTACTAGCTTGGCGACTTGCTAGATCGAGTTGTTCTTTCCCTTTCGGACCAGGTCGTACACAATAATGTCCCTCGTGATCCGGTCGCCACAGAGTTACTATACATATACATGCGGGTTTATTTTTATTGTTTTGTTATCATTTGAAGTATATGTAATGGATATCAGGTAGTTGGACTTATTTTATTACGATACAGCACAACGTAATCACCCATAATACTACCAAGTATCGGTATAGAGATATCGTTTCACAATTCAACACATGTATTTAAGTGATATAAAAGGTGTATGGGTATGTATTATGCGTAAATGATAAGGAATGCCTTGTGTAAAGTATAGGTTACGGATAGGCTGTTAAGTGGTATGATACCAGGTAATGAGTACCTTTTTTTCGTTTATTCCGGAGAGACGTACAAATCAACGATGATGTTGATAGTAGCTACAACGACTTCCATAGCAACTAGAATAATGACTGGTATGTAATGTTAGTATTATTCGGGAACTAATCTCTTAGTTTCAGATTGTCTTTTTTTATTATTTTTGACTCACCAATCCACTCCAGCATTTCGCCGTGGCCATGAGACAACTGTTCCTTTAAGACAGCAAGGAGATCTGCAATGACATCTAAACGGTCTGTGAGGACGTTAAGCCGCTGATCAAGCTCGAGATATTCGCGAACAGCTTGGTACACCGGCTCAAGATGTGGTTCGACCCAGAAGAACTCGGGCGTGTCTAACACGGAACCGGTCAAATGTATGCCGATGCGCAGGTTGAACAGGTCGGCAATGGCCATGTTAATTTGCTTGCGCGAAAGGTCGATTTTTCCGGTAAGGGCAATCTGTGTCGGGATATCTTTGCACTCTTCGATAGCCTCACCAACGAGTTCCTCGAATAGAGATGTCTGGGATAGATAGGTTAGCAGCTACTTGAGAGGGAGAATGAAGGTGGAAGATGACGTACCTGGACACTTTGCGCGAGGGCATGTGAGATAGCTAATTTCGTCATGTAGTTGTGCCGGTCACGTAGCGTGATAAAGTCATTGTAAATCCGGGCTTGGTACTCGTGCGTGTAATAGAAATTGAACAGCTCAAGCTGCATATTCTCTTGGCTTCTTGGCTCGATTTCGAATTTCGAGATCTCTTTGAGAAACCGTTTCTCGTCAATCTCCGACATTCCCCATATAACGACCACGCCGTACTGGAATACAAAGACCTCGGGCGTGTGAATTTTGGTGTCAAGCGTAGGCGAGTCGTCATGGATGCTCTCTTCCGAGTGATTAGCGGCCATGTTCAACAGGTCGGAGCGATTAAATCCACCGTCGATTTCGCTGCCAGTGCTATGGCGGCGCTCATACGCTTGTACTGGATCCTCGGGTTGTACATATGGCTCGTTGGTATCGTGGGCCGCACTATTACTATTATTACTACTCAAGCCATCGAGGAGGTGGGTGTACGAATAGGGCGAGTAGATGCATTCGTCGAATGATTTCGGGTTTCCACCGCGCTTCTTCTTGCCCTTGAAAAAGCGCATGACAGAATCGAGATTGAAGCTTTCTGCAGTGCTATACGCCGTTACGCGTGGCAGTCTATTGCGGTCTGCTTTGCCTAGATGAGCGGCATCACGTCGGGCAGTTGGATCTTTGATGCGTGTATATTGTGAGTAGACGTCTCTTCCGCTCTCGTAGTCCTGGTCATCATCGCCAACCTCGGGGTTCGGCAAGATCTTGAGCTTCTGGGCGTTCTTCGTGGTACGCTGTGGGCCGATCTTGAAGGCAGACGGCCCTGGAGCCAGAGTCAAAGCTGCGCTGGTCGGTGAATTTGCCGGCTGTATACTGTTGCGCCGACGCAGCTTGTTGTTCAGATTCAAGGCGGCGATGACGGGCGCCGCGCCGCTGGGACTCCGAGGCGATTGTAGGACGGAACGATGCCGCGGGCGGTGATGTTCGAGGCTATCGACTTCAAACGTTCGGGTCACAGGGTTGGGGTCGAAACTGACAGTACGGCCCTGCTTGCTGTTGGGCCGGTCCCGGTCAGGTGTTGAGAATGTGGAAGACGATGGCGAGACTTTATTTTGTGATTGGAGTAATGGGCTCTGCTCGTGAGAGGCAGATTTATTTGTGCTCATGGTTGCGACACAGCGGGTAGATTGATGCTCCCTAGTGATATTGAGTGGTGGGTGAATTTGAAGCCGAAATATATTGAGATATTATTTGGCTGGGATCACGGTCTCCAATACAGACGATATGATGTGATAAATAGAAGACTGTCGGGTGGAGAAGGGCTATTGGGGAACGATGAGGCTTGCTGTATTGGAGGTTAGGCCATAGAATATTTAATGGTGGTGATAGGTTGCTATGTATGCTGAAAACGGAAGAAAAAAAGAAAGGCTTTCTTGGTAGTAGCTTAATTTGTAGCAATGTAGTATATTATATGTAACGAAAAAAACTGCCGGTAGTGTCAATGCTTGTAACAAAAAAAGTATGTGAAAGTGGAATTGGCTCGGCTGGTCCAGGTTCACGATGGCAGTACAAAAAGGGACAAGTAGAACTATAGTAATTAGTAGAAGTAACAACAGTGGCAGTAGAAAATAATATAGAAGATCTGGGTAGCAAACTACTAGTATACTATCCGGAGAGCCAAGACTTACTATTAGTTACAAGTCAAGGGGACATCAAAACAAAGGGCGCCACCCGACTAAATGAGTCCTAAGCGTTCATTGCGCTGTGCTCGGCGGCAAAGTTTATTAGAAAATGTGCTAAGGTCAGTGTTGACGTCAAAACGCCGTTTCGGTTTCCGCACTTAATTAGTTGTAGCTAAACCCCTGCCTGTCTAAAAAGCGCCAGTAATCCCTTATCTGTAGCTGCTCAGAGGCTTGAGGTATAAGATTTTACGTTTGGATAGATTGGCTGAAACGGAATTTGACGATATAGGCATAGGATAGATACATCGATGCGATCTAGGAGTTCGACACCGTAGAGTATATAGGCTTTTGGCCATCTAAACGTCGACTCGTAAGAGGTTTGCACCTGTCAGTAGCCGACAGCTGCCGAAGAGAGTGGCTGCCAGCTGCACCGAAATTTTTCGCTGGCAACGACGTCACCATGATCAACCACAATCCTTGGTTATTATAGAGAGAGGGCGGGCGATATGCTCATACGGAGCCTTTTTGGCATATAATCCTAACCACAATGTTGTCTTCAATATTGCGACAACCCTTTCCAAGGCATGCGGCCTTTTGCTCTCGCTTGCCAATTCAAAATCCCGCCATACCACAGCCTTCTTCATCGTCGTTTGCCGCTCGTCGTGGATATGCGTTCTTCCGCCGCCCTCAACCATCTCGTATGGTGCTGTCAAAGAAGGCTGGACAACCGCCAATGAAGGCAGGCAAGTTAAATAAGCGTATGGTTGAAGGCCCCTTTGGCAGCATGAACCAAACCGTCGCTCGTTTGCCGTCTAAAGCTGCTCGTTCCGAACGTCACCAGAGGAACACAGATGACCGCGAACAGCGCGAGCAACGCAACTTTGCTCGTCGGGACGATCGCAAAGCTTTAAAGATGCAGCAGGCTTTGACGTCTATGCCCTATTCACGGCGCAACCAGCTCAAGGATGAGATGGCACACTACGAGTCGTTTGACCAGTTCGACTTGCTTCCAGAACTCCGCTCAGCCATATTATCAGACGCTTTCCGTGGACTGGTGGGGGTCAAACCGACTCCTGTGCAACGTCTTGCCATTCCTACCATCCTCAAACACAGCAATGCCAAGACTCGCCGGGAGTATCTTATAGCAGCGGAGACTGGATCAGGAAAGACTCTTGCTTATCTAGTCCCCGCTATAAATGCCCTAAAGATTGCCGAGCGGGAAGACCCTGATATAGCAGCGCATCAAGAACGCCAAAGGGTAGCCAGGGAAGCAGAAAACGGCAGCAAAACCATGTCTACTTTTGACGAGCCTCATCCAACCATGGCTAGACCCAAGGTCGTCGTTTTGGTTCCTACTGCTGAGCTGGTACATCAGGTTGGCAGTGTAGCAACGATGCTCTCACATGTTGTCAAGTTCAAGACTGGAAAGCTATCCTCGCAACTTAATGCTGCTATCATTCACCGCACGCTGTATTCCCCTCGTGGCGTTGACGTCGTCATCACTACTCCTCATCTTCTAGCGTCAATTGCCAAGAGCGATCCTAATGTACTGGCACGGGTCACAGATCTTATCATTGACGAAGCGGACTCGTTGCTCGATCGGTCCTTCACTCCTACAACGACTTCCATCGTTGAGAAAGCTTTGCCTTCCGTGAAGCGTCTTGTCATCTGTTCTGCCACCATTCCCAAGCGACTTGACAACTACTTGGGCCAACATTATCCGGAAATGATTCGTATAACAACACCAAATCTACATGCGATTCCCCGTCGTGTACAACTTGGTGTCGTTGATGTCTCGAAGGAGCCTTACCGAAATAACAAGGATCTTGCCTGTGCGGATGCCATCTATGGCATTGGCCGTGAATCAATGCGCCACCAAGACGGAGCCCTCTCGCAGGACGACGAGATGGACCTTCGCCGCATCATGGTTTTCGTCAATGAGCGTGAAAAAACACAGGAACTTGCCGACTATCTTGTTTCTAAGGGTATCACCGCTGTGGCTATGAACCGGGACACTCTGGAAAGCCGACAACAAACAGAAGCACTCGAGCAGTTGACAACGGCAAAGCCCGTACGAGTCCCGAACAATCAGACGCCAATCCGAGCTGGAAAGGCCTTGCCAAATGTAAGAGTGGTCGTGGCAACTGATTTAATGTCCCGCGGCATCGATACTTTGGCTGTACGTCACGTCATATTGTACGATGTTCCTCATACAACAATCGACTTTATCCATCGCCTTGGTCGCGCGGGCCGGATGGGCCGTCGCGGGCGTGGAATTGTTCTTGTTGGTAACGATGACCGTAAGGACGTTGTGGCAGAAGTAAAAGAAAGTATGTTCATGGGCCAAGCACTCATTTAAGTTGCTATTGTATTATATTTCCAGTCCGATTCTCACGGCTGTGTGTATCAACATTTCATCGATATCCTGTATCTCTAGATAGTACATGTATTACTTATCACTTTCATGTTCATTAGTTGTATCTATTCCTATTCGTGATTTTTCAATCTGGTTTATTGAGTGGGTAGGCTAATAACTTTATGCTGCTTCTATTATCAGGCATCATTCCTCCTTGAGTCCACCATGATTAGATTTCCATAAGCAACAATAAGCTGCTGCCAAATTGTAACTTCAAATAGCCAGTTTCTACCTAAGGCTGTATTTAGGTGCTGACTACAAAACCAGGCTGAACAGCCTGACTACATATAGTTCAATTATTGGAAAGTATGGCCATACCATTCCCTATAGATACATAAGTATCTTGCGGAGATTGAACATACGAATCTACAACAATCCATCCTCATTCTTCAGATTGTTGTTGGTGCACAACGTCTCTTGACAGTTGCTGAGATGAGAGTTGTAATGAATCTGAAGCTACAAAATGTTGCTTCCAGTCAATATGATATTACTAACTGCAACTATGCTGAGGGGAGGCTACGAGATTTATCTGGCCTCTTCGTTTTCATCAAGGAGTCTAAAGTTTACATGATACACCAAACTGCCAAGGAGTTTTTATTGGAAACCTCTATTTTTACTACACGGTGAACATCTTTCCTGTATTCCAGAGACAACTAAAGAGATCTTGTCCGAAATCTGCTGTAAATACTCCTCACTTCCAGAGGGGTGAATATGCCAGACGTTTGATTGAGCTCCGGAGGTCGTCTTCATGTTTCTAAGTCCTAAGTTGAGAAAGGAACCAATATAAATAATAAAAAATCTAGAGGTTGGACTGCTCTTATGACGTCTCGCTATCGAGGTTATTATGACGTTACTAAGTTCATGGAGATGGAAGGAGCCCTTGAACTCGGTCAAGGATAGCGGGACATTGACTACCGCCTAAAGGCCTGAGATTCTCAGTAAGCCTCGATTCCACTGAAGAGAGTTCAGCAATTTGGCGTCACTTCATCTCGGCAGTTAAGTTCCTTATCGGCTGGACTAAACTTGGGGAAGCTTGCTTGATCTAAGTAACAGCATACCTTCCATTATTTTCTTTCTAATTTTTTTATAGCTTTTCTGATCGTCTTTATCTCATTATGTTTCTATTGTTTAATTTTCGTCTGCATAGCATAGCGTTTTGTGTTTGTGTGAAGTTTGGTGCTGAACTTTATATTATGATAACAGAGTTCCATAAATATAGATATATATAATCATAAGATATCTTCTTTAAGAAAAGAAAAAAAAACTGGATATATATGAAGTTGTTTGAGTATTTTGAATCCTAAGTACTCACTCTATTTTAAATATCGATGTTTCGCAAGCTCCACAATATGTGTGCTACATAAATTGTAGCTATTACTAACCACGATTCCAAAAAGACGCGTTTTTATACGCGACGCGGCTCTGCAAGGCTTTACGCGTGTTCTTTCCGAAAAGGGAATCGTAGAAGCATAGCTAGAGAGACACAATGATACCAAAACACATAGTTCCTACATCTATCACCACTCCATTTATTACTCTATCGGATTATTCGTCATTATCGCAACATTTGGATTGACGCAGCGAAAGCATCAAGCCAGATCTAGCCCTTTTTCTAATTTTTCCCCTGGCTTGTTTGTTTTATCATAGATAATCGCATTTCTGTGTCTGCAACTAAGGCTTTATAAACCAACATCGCAGTAGCCCGTCAGAATGCCTCGCCCAACGAGAACACGTCGCATGCGAGGCGCGCCTAGTGCCGACGTTCCTCATGCGACCAGTCGAATATCTCCGTCAGCACCCTCCGAGTCGGGTAAAGGCGGTCCACCATCTGTAGTTTCATCGCGGCTTGGGAGCATAAGTAGCGATATCTACAGTGCGACGCCACCTCCGACTACCGCGGCGACATCAAAACAAGGCGCCATCGTCTCTACCAGCGAGAAAGAGAACATAGAGCCCACACGGCGCAACACTCGCAACAGCACAGCCCACAAACAAAGTATATCAGACTCGGCCTCCAAGGTCCCCCCGCATTCAGTCCGTCATGGCCGCGCTTCACGTCATGATACATCCGGCTTAGACATGAACGATGAGGTCTTCGATGGCCTTGACTCTGATCTCGATGATCTAGATGCTGATCTTGAGATGGATCTTGGCACTGGCAAAACGCCCGCCTCCGCAAATACCTCGACTATCAGTGTAGGCCAGTTCAAACGCCGGGGGCGTTCGCGTAAACCAAGCTTTGCTGGTAGTGACTCTGGCCATATCAGACCTAGCAGTCGCGGCATCAACAACAGCTCAACTTTGACTTCCTCGTTCAATATAGGGCTGTTCCGCAGACGAGCTAGAGAACCCAGCATCCTGGGCGCCAACCGACGTCGTCGAGCAGGGTCTTTAGCTACCAACTCGGATGCTGGTACAGATGTTAGCACGGATCTTGAGCTAGATAACGACGCCAATCCTATCGATAACGATGATAATGATCTCGAACTCGAAGATTTAGATAGCTTCAAGCCAGATGCTATATCAACCCCATTGAATAAGCGTCGCAGCACTCGGCATAAGTCTGCTAGTCCTATTGATTCAGTTACTAAACCGACAACAAATCCACGCAAGCGGAAGAGCTCTGAAGCGCATCAGAAAAGCACTCAGGCTGAAAAGATGCCTCGTGTGGAAGCTGAGACTGCTCCTGCCAGTCAATCACAAAACAGACGAAGGACTCGCGCAGTCATTGAAGTTCCCGCTTCCATCCCTCCTCCAAGCTCCGATCTAGAGATCGAAGTTCCCGCATCTATTCCCCCATCAGATACCGTCCCTACAGCTGCTATAGCTTCTATTGAAATTGAAGATAACGGTATCGACTCACTTAGTGACTTGACATCAGACGACGACTCTCTTCCTTCTCCACTCGCTCCTCGTACCGCCGCTGGAAGCCATCGCCATGTGACGCCAGTCAATGATGATTCTGCCATTATTGCACCCCCGATGAGCAGTAGCAGTTCGCCTGATGGAAATGCCGCTGCCTGGCCATCAATTCGTGACATGGCAAGACGCCGACGACCTGTTGGACCAACTACCCCCATCCGCGCACGGGATGCCGGTGCTACGACTGTGGCACGTGCAGACGGTGGCTCTTCGCCACTATCATCCCCTCCGTCTTTGACACACTCACCGAACTATACTGTTGCCAGCAAAGGTGGCCGTGGTAAACGTCCTGCTCAACGCCCACCACCACCTCCAAAGGTCCTAACTGCCGAGCTCCAAAGCCTCCTGCCGCAACGCCGGACTGCTAGAGAAAATGCCGATGTTTACCATATAGAACCGGCAGCTGATGGTGATGAAGATGAACTTTCTCGGCCAGTAAGAGGGCGGAATGCTGCAAGCCGCCCCCGTAGCAGAGCGGGTGACGGTGGTTTACAGGAACCTCTAACAACCCTGGCCCAACGAAAAAAGATGCAGTTTGAGCCCAATCGCAGAATCAGCAGAACATATGGCACGAGGAAAGCATCTAATGAAACTGCCGAGACATCAAAGAACAAAAATGTGACGCCAGCAACAGTGGTGGTGGAAGAGAGCACGGACAATGACGATGAAGAGCAAGGCACATTCAATCCATTGCCAGATGATACATTCACACAGGAAAGCGTCGACTCAGCCCGTCCGGATGGTGCAGTCAAGTCACTTGAGCTAAATCAAGCCGTCAAGAAGTTTAAGGAGGTCGACAAGTGGGAAATGGAGTTTGAAGAAGTTACTGAACCGTCATCGCCCACAAACGCACGGTAGTATCTAGGTAGGGTAGGGTAGCATGTATATACGACTTTACTAAGTTTACATCTTCTAAATCAAAACAATCCATGAGCTTTAATATTCAGTGTTGCTGGTGTCTCTTGATAAATCTGTGTTGGGTTTTTGATACATATAATAGTTGTCTCTATAAATGCACTCTTGAAATAGAAATAGTTCAATATTCACATATCGACAAATTAAATAGGGTTATTTTTATTTATAGCCAGTCTTGACTTGACTACAGAGCTCTCTCTCTGTATAATATTCCATAGAAAGATTATGCAGGCTCTGTTTTGCAATCTTTAAGGCGAATTTCGTCTATTTTGCCATCGATCGGTTTCATTAAAGAAGCAATGATATTAGAGTCTCTCATGGCTATGATGATTTCGTCTGGTAAGCGTCCAGCCATGAGAAGTGACTATTTATAGTGGTTAGTAGTCTTGTTCTGAAATGTATGCTAGAGCTAAACCTACTCGTTTTAGATCCTCAAATGGAGCTTCGTTGACAGTGTATTCTCGAATCACTGTGTCCGTTTCGAAGTCGACATAGACACGAGTGTCGCGGATTCTCACGAGCACATTGTCCAATCTCATGAAGAGCCGAGCTAGTAATAACATGCGTTTCTCATGAACCCGGACCTTTACGCTATAGATAGACACACCATTGTCATCCAGTTCGCTTTCATAAAGCACGACATCGTCGAAGAAAAGAATCGGGTCTCTCCGCTTGAGTAGCTCCAGAGGAATAGGCATGGTGCCCTCGCTCATGTCATTTGCGTGTCCTTTCGATATACTACCCCGGTAATCGGAGGTGTAGGACCAATCATATGGTTTTACAACCTCTCTGACATCAGCTGCACCGCTGTTTGCTCGTGAAGACGACCATGACCCGGCATAACTGACTTGCAGCATGTTCTTTTCCGTCTTGTCGACACGGTCCAGGGCATCGAAGGCATTGAACTCGATATTCCACCCGCTCGGAATATGTTCGATTCCGATGATGTTGTCGCCGAATATCATTTCTGGGACAGGTATTCCCAGCTTGGCTTCCATGGCCTCGATAGGCCTGGCTTTGGAAATTGGTAGTTTGCGAGAGATGATGCGAAAGTTTCCCTGGGTGTGTACGACAGTCGATGCCGACAGCTTCCCCGGAGTTGGGAAGTGGGTTTCTGTTGGTCTCGGATCCATGGTATATTGACTCGAAGTCAAAAAATGATAATTTATATGATGGTATGGGCTGTATTTTTAGGAAAATCAAGAAAGCTATCAAGAGATCATCGCTCATGGATTCTGTCTACCTCGGAGCTTAGTTTGGCCACTGCGGTGTGGGGCTCTCGGTGAAGGGAATTGTGGGTATTGTTCACCGAAGCTGGGGGGGTTACTCATTCACCGAGATGCAGTGTTGTTTTTTTACTTATCGCGGCCACTTGGTAAATAGTGCGGACGTGACAGTTTTGCCCTTTATTGGCACAAGAAAGATGGTCAGTTTACATCGACATGAGTATGTATTTTGCTGTTTTGACTGTGAGTTACAACTAGATTTTCTCAATATATAGTGACATCACGAAACTTATTATACCAAGACAGCATATGTTAGCATACTCGAGACCGCATACAATGGCCTACTACAGCATAGATAATTCGCAAACAAACGAGTGAAGCCCTTATACAGCCATCTATTGCTAAGCGGTAAGCGGTTACAGTCGTCGTTGCCCGGTCAACATAAGAAGACACAAACCCCGGCAACGCATCCCTGTTTAGAAAATAAACCCCAGCAAGCTCAGATGCATCAAAGCCATCCATTTGCCATTTATTTGTAGTGGCAGTATCTGTGCTTTTTGTTGTGTTTTTCTCTCAGGTGGTATAGTCGGAGTTGGCTCTAGTGAAGCTCTTTTTTGGTGTATGCTCTACAAGCGGCGTCGACCTAGGAAACCCTCATCCCTCGATTTCATCTTCATTTCTTCGTCACCGACATCAACACGCTTGCCATATCAAATCACCGTACATCTATATCGCCAAACTTTGTTCTCGATTACTCCACGATCTGCCAATAGTCTCTACAGTTACTCAAAGCCTTGCCCCTAGCTACCAGAGTCTGCTGCATTCTCCGATATCCATCGCAGACACCGTCCGACACCGCCTTTGGCAGCAGCAGACACGCTTCTTCTAGGTAGAACTAAACCTCCTCTCTACCACTACCTCTCTATCACAAGGCATAAGCATAACCAGCTGCACCGCAATACCACCGCCCGCAAACGCCGGACACCGCTAGCCGCGATCCGGTCACAATGACAACTCGCACGCTTGAATCTCGCTTTGAGCGTATGTCGGTTCACGATGAAAATATCGAGACCTATGGCAAGGGCAAGGTGAGGATCGTACTGCTAGTCTGTCTGCATTTGCTCATCTCTGCCGTGATGTCAAGATAGCAAATCTAGATACTCACTATACTTTCTAAGGGGGCCGATGAACTTGGACTAACAGGCTACTGTCACAGACCACGATGGCGTCACACGCCAAGACAACAACCACCCGGCCAACACTCGTCAAAGTCGCTCTCCAGTCACATAACGCCACGCACCAAAACTCACAATGGAAGGCTTCCGCTGCCACAAATAGCTCACCACAGCGCAAAACGACAGCATCTACCGCCAGCGCCTCGAATAAAACAGCCGCCGAGAGAGAGCGGGATCGCGAACAGCGCGAGGCTGCCAGGGAACGCGCTGCTGCGTCTCGCGACAGAGAAAGCGATCGCGATCGCTCCGAGGAGGCCGAACTTGAACGCCGCTCATTAGCCATGGCCGACCAGCCAGTCGTCCCCAAGCAGTTTCACCTCGGCATGTTCGAGATCGGCAGACCACTGGGCAAAGGAAAATTCGGACGAGTGTATCTAGCACGCGAACGCACGAGCGGCTTTATCTGCGCCCTCAAAGTTTTACACAAGGCTGAACTCCAGGTCGGATGCGGCGTTGAGAAGCAGGTGCGACGTGAAATCGAAATCCAGAGTAACCTGCGACACCCGAATATCCTAAAGCTGTATGGCCATTTCCACGACAGTAAACGGGTGTTTCTTATCCTGGAGTTTGCTGGAAAGGGTGAGCTATACAAACATCTGCGAAAAGAGAGACGCTTCCCCGAGTGGAAAGCAGCCCAGTATATCGCTCAGATGGCATCAGCTCTCGGATATCTACACAAAAAGCACGTCATCCATCGCGATATCAAACCCGAGAACATTCTTATGGGAATCCACGGTGAGATCAAGATCTCTGACTTTGGATGGAGTGTTCATGCGCCCAACAGCCGACGCCGCACCATGTGTGGCACGCTAGACTACCTGCCACCAGAGATGATTAAGCCTGGCTCAGCTGATAACTCGTACAACGAGAAAGTTGATCTGTGGAGTTTGGGAGTCTTGACATACGAGTTCTTGGTCGGCGAGGCCCCTTTCGAAGACACGCAAATCATGACACAGCGACGTATCGTCAAATGTGACATGACAGTGCCATCGTGGGTGAGCCCGGAGGCTAGAGACCTCATCAAAAAGGTGGTTATAACCCAAACACAACGCGTATATATAGCTCACATTTTACTAACACCACTGTAAAGCTCCTTGTCCTGGACCCCGAACGTCGTCTACCACTAGATCAGGTGCAGACACACCCATGGATCATCAAACATTGCGTGAAGGGCGAGCGTGCTGCCATGCGCGAAAGCTCAAGATGATCATATTGTCGCCCGTTTGACCGTCACCACAAATAGCGAGAGCTATTCTTTGTCGAACAGAAGACTCAAAATCTACAACGTTTGAGAACTTGGAAGGTCTCTTGGCTAGTATCTGACCCAAGACATAAAGACTAGCTTTGGACTTGGCCAATATCACGTATCCCCTGATGATATATTCTCCCAGAGAACTAACATGACCTTATACATATATACGACTAATGAGCAGCGATGGCGTTCTCTTCCAAGTCCGTCGAACATCACAGCCCCATCACATCATAATGCATAATCTATCCCTCTTTACCAGCCAGGGCGTACATGAACATAACACTTTTTCTCCATTTCCAAATTCCATATGCTGCTGCGTTCCATATATGTAGTGATTGATGGCATTTCGTGTCTTTCCTTTTTTTCGATTTTGGTTCCTTTCATTATCTGGCAAAGCAATAGCATCTTCACATCACAGCAATCTCAAAAATCATGCCATGTTGTATAGTTATGCTTATTCATGTGTTTTGTAGCCAGTGATAGTTGCCGTGGACTTAGCTCGGTGTTAGGGATAGTGGTCAGTATATTGCAATATATAGTGTAGTAGTAGTGCTTGCTATTTATTCTATAATTACAGGGTATTCATATTGAGTCTACATTGTTGCACGATAAAGTTTTAATTATTATACTATAACCGGGGTCATATATCTTTCTTAAATGTAAACACTCACACTGTTCTCGATGAATTTTTCCAAAAAAAAAAAAAACTCCAATGTATACTTTGGCGAAGTTGTAAAAACTTCAGGGTTTTCCTATATTGGATTCGAACCCGACCAGAACATGGCTGTGTGGCTCAGATAAGTCTCGAGAGAACTACTTGAAGATGTTCTCTTAAGAAGGCCAACACATATACGACGCTTCATGGCTCAATGACCCTAACCATGTTGCAGACAGTAGTTGGTACTCTTTGCTTTTCTACTTCATCCCTATAGGCCCTACCCTTATCATCCAGAAGTTAGACCAGCGTTCTCCCATCAAGAACTCATGGAAGTATCCGTTTTTATTTTTGTTTTTATTTTTTGTAAAAATTCATTGAGACGGGGCGTCTGTTGGGGTATTTCCTATTTAGGAAAGAGATGGCCCCGGTTGCAGTGCAATAGTCAAAACTTCATCGTGCAAGAATGAATGTAGACTCTCCATATTTGTGAGAATTTTATGTTTCTTTTGTTCTCTCTGTCTTTCTCTCTGGCCGGTTCTATCTGTAGACCTCATCGAACGGCCGCGTATCAGCAAAGCATGAGTCCCAAACTTCATTTACAGCCTTGGTGGCCTGTAAATCGTCCTTGCACTTTGCACGAGCCATAACGGAACGTATTGCCCGAGTTCGGATGCAGTTGTGGAATTGAGCTGATAGTTTCCAGTTTCCTCGCGTGAAAGCTTCACGGGTCCATCGACACTCGCCGCTCAGCATTGAAGCACGAATCTGAATGTTAGACATGGTTAGTATTGGTATATATCTGGGTTAGTGCCGACTCGCTCGGATAAACCACGGAAGAGGAAGAGGACGAATATACATACCTCTGTACATGCTGCATGGCGTAGATTATTCTCTGCATCCATCTTGAACCGCAGGTGATCCCATGCATGAACCATTTCGTGCGCCAACGTATCCTCCATGTGTTTCTTATTGCGCACCTCATTGGCGCAGATCAAAATGCCATGTTCTGGCGAGAAACCGCCGCCGATTCGGTGTATGCTTTTCCCATCTTCGCTCAGGCGAGTCGGACACCGACGGCAGATGACATTATGTTCGTCCAAACTGCCGTTCAGTGTACCGACCTTTTCGCGCATGAAGCGAACGATTGGCGAGAATTGGAACAGCCAGTCTCGGTATTCTTCGCAGCGGGCGCAGTCACGGGCTTCGTTGGCGATGTACCGGCTCTCGCGATAGTGGAAGAGCCCTTCGTTTGTCATCTGGCCGGTACAGGCTCGGAAAACATTGGTGTACCACGCCAGCGCTGGGTCGAAGCCGGTTCTGGCCGGGTCGTTATTCGGCGAAATCGGTGCAGAGGACGCCGTAGCGCTTGCCGCGGTTGCGTCGGCCATTTGTCCGGTTCTGTGTCAGCGCCGGATGTGAGAAGACTAGGCAGAGACAAGCTATAGAACTATTTGCTACTATAGAGCCTTGTGAGGATGCCAAAAGAGAAAGGGATATAGAGTTCTTAGTGGGATCAAACTCGTCGTCTTGGCAGCCTCTTCTGAAAACGGAAGTTGCTGTGGCCTGCCTGACCTTGTGCGACAAATTAGCAATCCATTGATTTGTATTGGGCCAAAAGAAAGCCGGTTTTGAGTATGTGGTTTTGTATGTGTAGTTATGGTCCAGTATTTAGCCTAACCAGCTATGACAAAAAAAAGAAGAATAAAGAAATTCAGTAAATATAATAAACAAGATATGCGATTACTCAACTGACCTTTAATACTATTTGCGCCTGATTATCTCCCTACCAGTCTTTAGCCGTAATATCCAATATATATCCAATACTCCGTTTCATCTAGCACTTGCTAATGTGTTTTATCATGTGACCATGTGATTCTCGAGGGATTAAGTAGCTTGCTTACATTAAGCTTCAACAAAAAGCCTGAAATGATGATTTGGGGTACTTGTCGTCCGTGGCATTCAAGGTTAAACGGTGAGAATTGCGTATGAAATGTCTGTACATGTCTATATGTACACACCTATAAAGTATCAAGGCCTGGATATTAAACCTCTCTTCTGCTCCGACTGTAAAAGATATCACGTCTAATTAAGATGGGAAGAAGTCAATGATGCCGTGTTATATTCTAGAATACTTACATAGTGGCTCATTACAACCGGGAAATAAACGTTGATATTCCAAGGGTCGAAGCAGACCAGTTTTTCTTCTTGCTCTTTGAACTTCCAAGGCAGAGCAAAGACCGTCGTCTGACCAGCCAAATAAACTTTCCTTGTTTCAACAACTTCGGCTCTCAATGCTGTGGCTTTCTTGGCTTGAATCTGTAACACTAATTTGGACGACCGTGCTCAGCTAAGCCAACCTCGAAAGAATCTCAAGTCAAGATCGGAGCCATCCCCTGTTCGGAACATTAGAAGAGAAAAAGGTAAAAGGCAGCCGTCTCAGATCTACAATGGCTGGTCTTATGCGTTCCATCGAATGAGTGCAATTATCATAGGCCTATAAAATGGTCTGAAACAACAATGCATAGCACTATACACATGTAACATACAAAAACAAAGTGGCCTACGGACTTTTGAGACGACAAACTGCTATCGTAGTCCGTGGACTCTTTGTCCTGTTTCGAACCTGTAATCTTGAATGGTCGACCGGGCGGCATCGTCTGAATATATGCAGCGAGAATACATAAGTACATTATGCCGTAAAACAACCATCCTGGAACACGGACAATAAACTGCAACGTGATGGGTCGATTTCTTGATAATTATAGACAAAGAGAAGACGGATGATCTCCGAAGAAGAAGTTAGAAAAAGGTTAATAGTAAGAACGTGGGATGTGGTCCCCCTGAAATATGCTTATATATATACTGGCCGTCTTTGCTAGTTTGGTATCCAGTATCTCGGTTCTCTCAACCTCTTGCATTTTATCATTCACATCCATTTGTTCTTTTGCCGTCTGGGACGACTTTACATTCTTTGTTTTATATCTAGCAGTGTTATTTGAGATACACGCTCGTTTTCCATTCTCAATTACACTGATTCCACCCCTATTGCCGTGCTATCTCCAGATCCCTATTATCCATCACAATGCAGTACCAACTCCTTAGTGTTCTCCTAGCCACCGCCGGCCCGGCCCTTGGTGCGGCTGTTGGTAGAGCCGAGGACAACGCGAACCCTGGCTCTTCTGGCATTGCTGTTACTCGAGCTACAAGCAACTGCCCCGAGGTTCACGTCATTGGCGCACGTGAGACCACTGCTTCGCCCGGCTTCGGTACCGCTGCTTCAGTCGTGAAGTCAGTCGTTGCCGCCTTCAGTGGCGCGACCTCTGAAGCCATCACGTACCCTGCTGCCGGTGGAAATTCATATGCCAGCAGTGTTACGGCTGGTATCAAGGCTGTTATCAGCCAGGTCGAGAACTTCAACACGCAGTGTCCCGACACAACCATTGTCATGGTTGGCTATTCACAGGGCTCGCAGATTATGGACGATGCTTTCTGCGGTGGCCCGGACGGTACTAGCATGGCTAGCGGCGATGCTACAGTCAGTAGTACCGCTGCCGCCAAAGTCGCTGCCCTGATCTGGATGGGTGACCCGCGTGCTATTGGCGGACTTCCATACCAAGTCGGCACTGCTACACAGGGAGGCGTAAGTGGTTTACTACAAACAACATACCGTTAATGTGATAGATATATGTACTAACATGACCTGATATATATAGTTCGCTGCGCGTCCTTCTGGCTTCACCTGCGCTACTTTTGCTGACCGCATTCAATCTTACTGTGACAAGGAAGATCCGTTCTGCTCCAAGGGTTCCGATACCGCGCATCACCAACAATACGGCACTATCTATGGTGCAGACGCTCTAGAGTTTGTTAAGGAGAAGGTCAACGCTGCTCTAGCCAAGTAATGATTAATTGCTATGCCATATAATGAAGATAGGGCTTTATATAAGTCAGCACCATAAATTTGATATATAGGCTAGACATGCCAATACTACTCTCACACAGGCATCACCCATTGTAAAATATTAAAATACATGTTTCCCTACATAGCTAGTCTTTGCTACGCTTAGTAGGTTGCTGATAGGCGCTGGACCAAGTAGTCTCCGCTGTTGATACCCGGGTACTTCTTATCCGCCTCTGACGTATATGTGCCAGGAATAGCCTCAATGAACTTATCAAAGTTAGGATTGCAAAAGTATCTGTAGAAAGCGGTCAAAGTTAGTGTATGTGTGACAAACTAAAGTCAGCAAAATAATGACTTACGCAATGCAGTAGCGAGCCGGGTATTCATCGGCCTTCGCTGGTGGCTCAACTACACGATGCATCGTGCTCTTGATTGTATCGTTGCTCCAGCGAGCAAGTAGATCGCCTGCGTTTACAACAACGGCACCCTCAATGGGTGTAGCATCGACAAACTTTCCGTTCGGGCTACGCACTTGTAACCCGCCACGGTCATCTTGGAAAAGACTGTACAAAGAGTCAACAGTTAGTATTTATGATACCTAGTATGTAAACCCAACTTACAGAGTGACAGAACCATAGTCAGTGTGCTCGCCAGCTCTGACTGCAGTCTGGAAAGTGCTTGCAGGGACCGATGGATAGCGTAGAAGACGAAGAGTGTTGTCACCGACATCCGTGAAGCCATCGAACTGATGCCCGTCTAGACCCATGCCAACGGCAATAGCACGCATGACTTCAATGTGGAGGCTCTTGCACTCGTTGAAGAATTCATTCATCTTCGACTTGAAAGTCGGCATGGCCTCGGCAGATGGCCACTGGTTCGGTCTGCCGGGCTCATCTTCACGGCCAATCTCAATGCTTTCCTTGACATCAGGCATAGACTTGCGCAGTGCCTCTACATCATCCTTGCTCGCCAACTGTGAGACCTTCTCACGACCAAAGGCGCTGTAGCCACGGTTGGCCTCTGGCGTGGTCCAGGCCAAGGCTTCCTTGGCCTCCAAGGGCAGAGCAAAAAACTCTTTGGACTGGGCGAAGGCTGTAGCTCTAGACTCTGCTGTGATAGGGACGTTGTACAGGTAAATGAACCCAGCAGTCTGGAAACCAGTCAAGATAGCATTGGCAGTTTCGTGGCGGGCAGCGGCATCTCCATCGAGGAACTTGGAGAAGTCGATCAACTATGACGATGTGTTAGAGTTATGGAACATACAGGCAGTGTGAGTGACTTGAAAAGCGTACAGGAATGACGAGCCCATCATTGTTTACTGCGTGTTGAGCCATGATCTTTGATTTGTGTATGGTGGTAGTCGATTATTATACGGCGATAAGAATGGGGAAAAGAGCAAGATTTTGACTTGGGGGTCACTAGTTCACACAGGCTTGCTTTTATAGGTAATTGCAATAGTGTTAGGCGAGAAAGAAGCTGCCGTGCTTGTTTATCAGCAGCTTATCATGCAAAGCTCTTTAGGTTCCTTTCGTTTTATTATGAATGCGAACTAGTACGTGCGACATCGCCTAGAAACAGGGACATGACAGGTCAGGCCACTCGTAATGAACTATACGATATACGTATTGTGTGAATAGCATAGATAAGCGGCTATAGCGCCTGCTGTGTCAAAATGTCACAATAAAGAATCCCGGGCGCTCTTGATAAGCTTCCACTATATTAGTGTTGGTATCAGTTAATAGTGTACGGTACCTTGAAATAAAAACAAAAACAACCCCGCCAGTGCTGCAATGGCAGCCCACCTACAATGCAACTATTGTCCCCAGCTTCATGTAAACAATGGCTTGTTATTGGCTTCAGGGCCTCGCCGACAAAGATAATAAAAAAACAGAGCGAAGAAAAGGCGCATGTAACATGAACAGTTACTCATATAAAAAGATGCATCCCAAATTGCTCCCCGTGCAATCCATCAAGATGCTACTTTTAGTGTGACTTGGCTGGCCGCCGAAGGCTTTCGTAGGAAATTTACATACATCCTATGCCGGCGGTTTCCGGTGGTTACACAGCGTATTGGAGACATCGATTCTGTTTCGGGGAAGTGCTGAATACAGCAGACAGTATGTTGTGTATGTTCTATCGGCTAAAAGAGTAAAGTACTCAGGAATAGGAATTATCGAACATGAAATCTCCACTCAAAAGTTGCCTCCCTGTTGAGCTGCCATGCTTACTTCTAATCTATGCTTGGTGACATTTAGTGCCCGGGCTGTTTTGTTATCTATGAAATAGCTTGTTATCTATTGTTGTTTATTTATTAGTCCAAGGCTAGTCATATCCTTAAAGCAACAACATCGTGACCTATTTTGTCGAGGTTCACTTTCCTTGTTTTTTTTCACAGCATAGCAAGTAATGTCAGTCTCTGACTCTTGCTATTATTTCAACAAACTATCTTAAGCCATGGCTACTACAGAACAAGCCCCCAAATCGCCCGTGGTCGATATCCACACCCACATGTATCCTCCGTCGTATCTTGCTATGCTTGAGGAACGCACTGCCATCCCAATTGTTCGTCGCTTTCCAGGTGCCCCAGAACCTCGATTGATCCTACTTTCAGCCGAAGTTGAGAACCTCGAGAAGGCTACTACTGATACCAGCGTCTCGCTACCTGGCCGTCCATTGACCACCCACTATGCCTCTCTGGATCAAAAGCTTCACTTTATGGATACACATAGCATTGATATCAGTGTAATTTCTCTAGCCAACCCATGGTGTGATTTCCTCGAGACCGCCACTGCCGCTGCCCAGACACGAGGCATAAACGTCGAGTTTAGTGAGATGTGTGCTGCTCATGCCGGCCGGTTGTATTTCTTCGGCACCCTCCCACTCACGGCGCCAGTGGGAGACCTTCTCTCGGCCGTTGCTGAGCTCCCATCATTTGGCTACTGCCGTGGCGTGATTCTCGGCACATCAGGACTCGGCAATGGCCTAGACGATCCTGCGTTATTGCCAGTGTTCAGGGCATTGGCTGACGCTAAACTCCCCATCTTTTTACACCCTCATTACGGCCTACCAAACGACATGTGGGGACCCCGTTCCAGTGCTGAATATGGCCACGTGCTTCCGCTTGCGATGGGCTTCCCGATGGAGACTACAATTGCGGTGACCCGCATGTTTCTAGCCGGTGTCTTCGACGACGTGCCGGACTTGAGAATGATTCTAGCACACAGTGGAGGCACGCTTCCGTTCCTAGCTGGCCGTATTGAGAGCTGCATTGCCCACGATGGACACCTCGTTAGCGAAGGAAAGGCAGGCGTGGATTCGAAGCGTCGCGATTTATGGACGGTGTTGAAGGAGCAGATTTATCTGGATGCCGTTGTCTATTCGCCGATCGGCCTAAAAGCAGCCATCGAGGCCAGTGGTGCTGATAGACTAATGTTCGGTACTGATCACCCATTCTTCCCTCCTCTGGAATCTGATCCACAGGGCGAATGGGAGAGTGTGAGCTTGAATGCAAAGGCCGTTGCGGCTGCCGTCGGTGAGGGGACCAAGGAGGCCAAGGGTATTATGGGTGAAAATGCCGTACGTGTGCTGAACCTTGTGGGAAAATAGATCAATGATAAGATACATATGCCCCATGATTTCATAATAGGTTGGCTGTCATATGTGACTTGCTTATGTCGTAGCCTCAAAAACCTCCAAACCCAAAAAAATCGTGCTTTCAGACCGTGGCGCCGGTAGTTAAGGCCGCAGCATCACGAGCTTTCTGTGCTAACCGTAACTTTTCCATCACACCAGCCACCTTTTCCTCGTAGCTCAAATCCGGGTCCTCTGTGAACATGTATACTGGCGCTCGCTTCTTCTTTTTGCTCTTCTTAGACTGTATCGGATCGCCTTCATCTGTCGACTTCTGTGTCTGGTTATCAAGTGCCGCACGATTCTTTGCTGCTCTACGATCCTTCTTTTCTTGAAGTCTACGCAAAAGGGCCGCTTCTTGCTCCTCTAGATCGTTGATGTCCTTCTTACGCTGCTTCTTTTCGTTCAACTCAGCAGCTCTCAAAGCCTGATCGTGTTGTTCGGCCTCAGCCTGCATACGCGCCCTTTCGCGCTCCATCTCAACCCGGCGCTCGTCATCCTTTTGTTTCTCGAGCTTCGCTGCATTCTCGGCAGCTTCCAGTTCATCAATGAGTTTTCGCCGGCTTTGGTTAAGCGCATCACGCTCGGCTCGGCGCTTAGAGAACGCATCTCGGGCGGAATCGTACGCTGTTCGTGCAGCTGGTTCGGTAAGGATATCTTTGGCACGACCAACTAGTTCATATATGACTGGATCGAAGGCTTCTCTGGTTTTGTCGGGGTGATATTTCAGATTCTGACGACGCCAAGCGCGGTGAATGTCTTTCTCTGTGGTCGAGGAATCGATCTGGAGAACTTCGTACAGGTCGACTTCTTTCGCGGCATAATCTTTTGCGAATTGCAGAAGATCTGCTAGAGTTCGGGCGCTTATGTCTTCGCTCATGATGTAGTAGAGTCTTTTTCTTATAAGTATCAGTACTATAAACTGATCTTATTTTTAGAGTTACTGTTAGAGTTACCGGTGCGATCGTATTTGAAGAGCGATAGTGAAGAAATAGCAAATTTTTAGAGAGCATGATCTAAAGAATTGAATTATTTATAGCCTTCTATGCAAGGCTGAAAGACACATGTCAAAATAAAAAATAAAATAAAAATAATAAAAAAGTCAGATCAGATCCTAGCTTCATGATTGGGCACAACCAAGAACAACCTGGTTCAATCTGACTTTCCCTTTCACAAGGACCAAGACGTCTACTTAACTTAGAGAAAAAAACACGACTGATAAGATTGGGACAAAAAACAATTAGGAGCCCAAAAAAAAGACTGCTTTTAACTTTCTCTTCTCTAGAATGAACATCCATCTACTAAATGCTATAAAATAACAGCTATAAACTGCTGTTACAACTGCAAAGTGGTAAAGTGGCACCTAATTACTGTGCTATAAACAGCATTTGAGAACATATGTCAGCTGTCTTTGAAATGCTTCTTGTTACCGCCACCTTATGTATGAGTTTAGGTTATGTCTATCCCTTTCTGTTCTGCCTTATACGTGTCATGTTTTATTGTGTACCTCTTATTATGCTAGTAGTAAGTCTGACAACATACATATATATCTACATATTTACAAGCAATTCCTTCAAGAACATCACAACAACTATTTATAAGGAGTCAATATCAGATTACCCAATACTAAGTACAAAGCAGGTTACAAGCCAACTTCTAATTGTTGATGCCACCTTCCTAGATCTACCTTCTTGGGGTAAGCAACAGAGCTGAGACTACCCTTTCTCTTGGTGGCTGTTGAGGGTCTAATATAGCTAGCCCTCTCAAAATCAATAACCATCAAGCCATCACATTCCTCATTATAGAGCAGATTCTGTGTTCTGATATCCACATGACTAACACCCAACTCTTGAAGTTTTGCAATTTGTCGATCAATGTTCCACCCATCAAGGCTACAAAGCCACTTGCCCCCATATGACAACAAAAGCATATGGTTGTTGATCCTGAAATCAACACAGAGATTTTGCTCCATAGCGAAATCACCAAGACAAACGGGGACAACACTTCCTTGTACATCAACTAGGTGGTTGTACATGCTAGCCTCATGATGAAGCAAGCCAACATTTTGTTCCTCCACTGCCTTTCCTACCAAGGTATACCCAAATGGGTGAGCAGTAACCTTGACCAAGCAACCAACAGCACCACGAAGACCCAAAACCTCACAGTCGTTATCAAGGTTCGTATCAAGCTGGGCCTTGATAGTATTCAAAAGCTGAGACTGCTTGATGGGGTGATGTTGTGTATAATCAAAGGCAGAGGAATGAGAAGAAGTAACCAGGGATTTAGCTTGTAAGTGAAGCTTATAGTTAGGACACTTCTTATCGAGTGGTCGATTGAACTTGAGGCCAAGTAGACAAGCCTGTGTACAGTATTCAGCAAGTGGGGGCCTAGTAGTTGATTCTACGACGTGTTGTTGCCCAGTTACATTCGTGGATGGGCCTGAGCTGTTACCACCACTGTACCCGTGAGGGTTCGACCGAGAGGAAGTACTCTGTCTCAAAGCTAGGTTTTGACAACCACGGGAATTGCTTGAGGCATATTTAGTTCCAGCTTTAGCGAGAAGTCGCTGTTGGGAAGCTTTTTCTTGGTTGGTTAAAGGAGAGGTCTGAAGTGACAAAAGCATAAGTGTCAAGATATGAGCAACTGGTGTCTGCTTTATATTGTCAAGCTGGTCCATAATTTCGTCGTCATGGACAGTGATGTCTTTAGCAGAGCAAAAAGGAATACCAGATACATCTTTTCGAGGAATAGAAAGATGATAATAGACCTTAGTGGGATCAAGAGCATCAATGTGTAGCAAGATCATACATTCGCCAGTCATCACATAGCCATAGCTAACTCCATCAGATTGCATGTAATGGAATAGCTGTGTTATAGCATGACTGACCATCTGACTTCCTTGACCATGATCAAACTCTGCTATAGAGATAAGATTACAAGACAGTGGTGAGCCTGATTGATCTAGAAAAGATTGGGCAAGATCGTCTGGTGTAAGTTTGTGAGCAGCCTTGTATTCAGTGACATAGAGCCGCTTGAGAGGCCAATTTTTGTCCTGGGAATGACCTAAACACCGGCTATCAGGCTCATTGGCAGTAGGAGCGCCGGAGTGAGCAGGTATTTTGCTGCTAGACTCAATATTGGATCTGGTTTGGGAACGAGTAGATCTGGGGCATGACTTAGGCTGGCTGGGCTGTGGTGAAGGGATGGCAACAGTAGAATTTATATCAAATTCCTCAGTACAATATTGTTCTGAAGAACAAGATTCATCGAGGTCGTGACCTTCTTCCTGTATCATTGGCAAGGAATTTTTGGATTCTAGTAATTGTCGTGAAGCGCACCTCAGAGATATCCTGCTTGATACTAATGAACTTGTTGTATGTATCAACGTCATTTACATCAACCTTTAGACTGGAATCTAGATAAATGAGGATAACAAGTTGAGCAAATCTTTCAATAGCATTATGAGAGAACTTAGCAGCCTCTTGTTCCGTAGCTAATGGAACAGACTGCCTCATATCGGGGTTGTGAGCAAACATAAGTAGATCTTCTTGGTCACAAGCCATAGTGCTTAAATGTCGAAATAGCGGTTGTTGGCCAAATACAGCTACAAGATGAGAAAACATTGCATCGTAATGCTCCTGAAAATTAGCCCACGGTACAAGCTGACGAGGGTACCATCGATTGTAGACTAGAGTAGATATACTAGTTGAGCATAGGACATCATCCTTATCACGTACTTTCACAAGTTGAAAGATCAGGGAGTAGCAGTAGTAGAGAAATGGAATAAAAGTCAGTCCCCGTGATGCGTCGTTTTCGCAGCGTGCTTCGGTGTCATGAAATGACAATCTTGGGCTTATGCCATGGAGTACGCCAGAACCACAATGTTTCACAAGATTCCACAACGATGGTTGTTGCCCCGTTTGCTCTGTGTTATTCTGACTGGCTGCCGTGATTGGATTTGTTGATAGGCCCTTCCTTGATGCCTGATTGGCCGGTACTTCACAAACATAAATGCCTATCATGTTTTCTAGTTTAGTCTCTTCCTTTCCTCCTTGTCTCCTCTATCTAGATAGCTGGCAACACCGCGAATTCCTCTCCTTGAATCTTTGTTTTGTGTGCAACCTCTCGCAGTCTCTCCGCCCTTGATTACGACAAGTCCTGCTCACCTCGGTTCATATCAGACCTAAGAGAGAGCCTATGTTATAGCTGTATTGATTCGGTGATCGTCCGGTCTGCGACCATCAGCCCAATTGTGCAACATTCCACAATTAGTTCTTATTCGCCTGATTTACGCTTGATCGTTTTGTCTACTTACTAGTCCACCAAACCAATCATCTCTTCTGGTTGATTACTCAAGTTCAGGCATCTTGCCACCAACATTGTCGATACTAAACAATCTCCAACGCCTCCAATGACGTAGATGTTCCTTGATTAGATACTAGCAAGAAATTAGAGTGTTCACATGTTTGCCTATCTTAGCCTAGTCCAGCTCAGTAACACAGAGCTATTCTAGTCATATCCAATATCCCATGCTGTAATCACAAGCCAGCAAGACAATCCTAGGCCGGTGAGTAATCCAGTCTACGTGATACCATCTATCTTGAAGCAGTATTTCCCAAAAATGGGGACCTTATTGAATCAATATTTGGTGTTGTTTCTCTACTACGAGTCAATATCATAAAGCCACAGCTCTAGAGCGATGGAACACACTGTCTTGTCAGCTTATATCCATATTGCAATTGTTCGTTTGAGGCTATTGTCACTACTTTCCTTTTCTGGGACGCTTCTCGTGTAGCGCCAACATGGCCTATTGAAGATACATGTCATCAATGATTCGTTACGACTATTAGTGATCCTATACACACCCTCACTAGCGAGGTGTTACAGGTAGTTATACGTAGGTTTTTTTCTCTCTGATTTCTTTACTACGCACTAGAAATGTGTCTTCTTCCTACCACGTTTTCTCGTGTCCCGGAGGGGTGTGCTTGTTTACTATCTCGGAATCTAGCACTATACTGCATAATATAGATACATATGTATGTCAGCCCGTTTCCGAAACCAGGCCTGCGGGATGATGTCAGAGGCAAGCAGGATGGCTGGGTTTCCTTCTCCATCGAACCCATGAAGATGAAGTGGACCAGAATCGGAAAATTCACTCCGAGGCATGTCCGCCAGCCATAGCATGGGTTGTTGCTTGAGCTCTATCCTCGTTTAACATATTACATGAGCGCTTGATAGCGACCAAAAAGCATTGGGCCGCCAGTTGTTATGCCACGTTCGATATGGGATGCCAGGTAAACAACCTGTATTGGCGGTGTTGCTGATGGCTTGACTTCCCTAAATAAGTAGTCTATCCAGCCTAGATCACAAAGGGCAAGGATGTGGGCAAAAGAAACAGCTACCGATCAACGCCGAAGCTGTCGTCTTGTTTATCAGTATCTGCATTGTTTCTTATCTTGCTATTGAACATATATATCTACAGGTGTCATATGCATAAATGGTGGGATATGGTAGCGTGGCTCGACAGATTAGGCTGGTCTGCACCGTCACCACGGCGAGCCGCATTATTTTGTTGACTTGGTCAATTATACCAAACTTTGTTGCTACATCGCTACAGTCTCATTGCGACTTGGTATAGTTCTGGCAGCTGATTCCGAGATACCGACCGTCATTCTTCATACAGAATCAGATTCACCCCCCTTCCAACTCATCACAATAGGCCGTCCTATCTATCAGTCCTTGATTGTTGGGATCCCTTGATTTTTGACTAGTGGTGACACAAATGGCAGCGTCCGGTCTTTAGCGTCTCAGTCTTCTCCTATATCCCCTGTAGCCTCTCTATTTCCACGCGGAAGGACTCTGTACAAGGGCTTTCCTACTTGTTCATAATGCCGGGCACTCGAACCATTAACTGCTTAATTCCGGTGTTCGTTATAGCACTAGGTTTGTATGAAGCAAAAGTCCCAACAGTCTAGCTTGAATGCTGATACATAGATATTTCTAATATTTGTGCTTACATATGTAAGTACTTGAGTATACAGCTGTTTACTCCGATCCCTCCTCGGGCTAACTCCCTACATCCGATTAGTCAACTAGGCAAATACAATTACATATAAGAAAAAAGAGCACCCATGTCAGCAGTATTTCAAAGCCAGTCTAGTCTACATATAGATGGAGCATTTGAACCGACTACCCCGCGTTTATGAACTCTTGGAATGTGCTGTTGTATTACTTCTCGGTGGTGCAATATACCCAGTCATTTGCTGCATTAAGCCCATCTGCGGACAACATTTATGCATTGCCTTTATCCCTTAATCTGGCCTTGATCTGGTGCGAGGTATGGTACGTTATCAGCTTATCAATATTACATGTGGTGTTGATAATTGGACAGCTTACTTAGGCATATCCATTCAGAATACACAATGTATGTAGGCACATCATATAGATAGATGAGCCAGCAATCGATCATCTCAAAAATGATGTGAAAGTTTTTCACGATTGTACCATGCATGACATGACTCAGGACCAATCGTCTCTCGATACATCCGATGTTCTCGTGCTGTTATACCGAAAAGATGAAGAAAAAAAATGCATTCATTCATGGAATCTTGCAACTTTAGGCTGGGTATACCTGCATATGCACTGTACACACATAATAAGTGTGTACGGCCTCATGCATAACCCTTCTCAGGGTAAGCGGTCTAGACTGATCTTTCAAGAGTTGGGTTTCCTCTCAACATTGGATACAGTGGACAAGTTATCCACAGCCCTTTCCAGCTTAATTTATCTTATAGCGAACTACACATACGCATACGGGCATAAGTGCCCTTAGAATATGATAGGTGCATTTGCCTATGTGACATTGTACCGATATGTGATAGATAGTCGCACCTCAAACGGTCTCGACTCGGTGCAATCGCATGTTACGAGCCCAACCACAAGTTATGGGCACATGGACAGGTGGAACAAGGCCATCGTCCAAGCACTTCTTTGCCTGTCTGTCTGTCTGATCTCAGAACTTGCTGTGACTGGCCGGGGCGTCTGTCGTTTTTTTTTGTATTATGCTTTTTGTTTTTATCAGTTAGCGAGCCTCGATTCGAAGTCCGCCTGCAGCTCCGTATCGTGACAGCACAACTGATATTAGATCTTGGGCTATCTCAGTTCCCATCTATGTATGGATGTACAGACAACAATACGGCAATACACGCACCTCAGTCAACAATCATAACACCGGTGAAGGCCACACTGTTGGCAGCCAATAAAACCACGTCCACTGATGCAGATGACAGGAGACATACCTATTCTCGGCAAAGCTCGACTGGCGCCCTTGTGGGTAGAACCTCAGCTTTCTTTATTCTTATCGTTGAGATGTGTCTTACAATGTAAATAATGTACTGAGGCAGACATGGGTTTAGCGGCCCAAAGAACGTGTGATTTTTTGGGGTCCTCAGCACTTTGAGAGTGATTTCAACGTTCCCTATCCGGAATCACGGTCCTTTGAGCTTCAGAGTTTTCACATTGAATTTCCATATTCAGAATGTGGTTTTTTTTTTCTTTGATATCGGACGTACATGTCGCAGATGTTTCATGACGAGTGCGGCTCTATGTCTATCTACCTAACAAGAATCCATACTGGCATTTTTTACATACTACGTAGTACTGGTACTAATACTAGAATAATAGCAAAAAGGGCAGTTGGTGCACAAAGAGGCCATGTCCTGAGAATCCCATCCACGCACTACCTGCTATAGTGCGTCTTTCTGCTCAAAGCACCCACCACAGTGCTCTAGACCAGCTCCCAGAAGTCTCATGTTTCTTGGTTCTAGGCCTTCTTGGGGGCCTTTTATCGTCTCATGTATGTACATGTAGTTATGGCATGTATAACAAGAATGCCTGACTCTGGCTGGAAGTATACACATACGGTTACAAAAGCATGGACATGTGAGCGTGATTTCAGCGTTTTTCTTCTTCCTAATTGAACTCAGCTGAGAACAGACCATCCTGTGAGGGCTTCTTACGATCGAGTCATGGGTACATTTCAAACTTGGTAGGTTGTTAGTTGTACTGCAGTTGTAAAGTAGCTCTTTTGTGCCTAGTTGGCCTTGTGGGTTAGCTACATGTGATCAGAATATTTCGTCAGTCGTCTCTCTTGGTGGAGCATTATCAAAGCCTTTACTTTCCAACTGACAGGACTAAGAACAGCAAATATATGTAACGTACATGTAACAAGACCGGAATTATACTGTACGGGCTAGGTATGTTACATCGGTGATCTATGTTAGTCGAATGGAACAAAGTATAGTGTAATAAAATACCGAGATTCATGTCTTGAGAAGGTAAAGGCTGAAGAAATCAAGTAGACATACCCTATATTCCTAGTTGAACATATTTATAAGTTCAAGAAATATGACAAACTAACATATGTAATATCACATGGATACACATCTCAGATATTATCAAGAGTACAACTCAGTTAGCCAATATAAAGTATGCAGCAATATATTGCCATTACTCCGTCATATTCGAATAAGAGATTACTTGCAAAAAGCTAAAGCGTGAAAATGTTCGATGAGAAGCTGTAAAAGTCAAGATTCTAGAAGCTCAAACTGATCCCAGAAAAGCTGCTCATGTTGTTTATGGAACTTTGAACAAGGATATAGCCTATTCAGAGAAAAAAAAGTGTCTACCTTAGTTTTTGTGTACCAGAAGCGGATTTCACAGGGGGTAGACCACCTATATTTTTGGAAAAATTCTAGGCCTAGTATTTGTTTTCGGGTTGGAAATATCAAGAAACGAGACGAAATACCGGGACGGAAGAATATAGAAAAAGGCCTTCTCGCCAAAAACGGAACTTATGACATTCTTCATCCATCTCCCTTCTACTTCAATTCTGATACGAGTAAGAAACTCTCCAATATATCATGTCTTTTCAAGCCATTTGTGACGATGGGCTTGATGGAAAAAAAAGAATTTGCAATATAAACATACCAGCTGGCGATTCCAAAGCGAAGTCAAGAGCTAGACGACATGTAGGTGTATAACCCTAGTGTTTGAGATCCGACAGGCCTCCTTCCTTTCTTGCCTCTGGATTGTCACGAGTCGTGAGAGCTAGAACTCAACAGACAGGGTTACGTGGTTTACAGGGTTAGCCAAGTAGAACAATTGTAATTCTACATATCAAAGGACACGATATACTGGTTAAAGATTACTCTGTGCCCCCTCGTTCGTTTCCTCTTCCTCCTCCTTCAAGGTGCTGCTCAACCCCCCAAGTACTATACTAATTTGCGTAAGTAAAAGTAATACGTGCCCTCCAAGCTTGCTGGCCAATACATGAAGCATTTCCCATATTTAGTAGCTAGCTTCTCCTATCTCCTATAAAAAGAGCGATTGATAAACAGGCCAGTGACAAATGGCAAAGGGAACAGAGTAGCTTGACTTGACGATGCTACACGCCCCTTGATGGTTTTCTTTTTCTGGAATGTCAGCGAGAGAGAGAGAAAGAGGAGTGACACAGACTTGCCCATTTAACATTAGCCGGGATTGTAGTATTTTATTTTATTTTTTTACCTAAAATTCTATTCCACGATCCACTAACGCAAGCGCCGTAAATGCAACCATGGAAAAATCAAAATCAAAAGCAAAAAAATAGCAATATGAGGCCCGACACAGGGGAGGGGGTGGTCCTCCCGAACAATGGAAAGGAAGCCTTGTAAAGCTAAAGAAGAAAGAAAACTCTGAAAGCGAAGAAACTAGCTATCAGAACCACAAGTAACCAGCCATTGGAGCTGGAATTACAGTTATAGAAGCCTGCAAATGGCGTTCCAAGGTTGGCATAATAATACGAATATAGGCAGTTTTGGATGTGTTTTGTGCCCGGAAACAGCATATCTTCCTTTCCTTCTGTCACTGTGCTTCGGGTTTAATGGCATTGCGACACACCTCAGGAACACATACAACTATAGCATGTTCCCGTATGCAGAATTTGACTTGACAGCATACTCGTAGCTCTCATATATACTACAATAGTACATTATAGCTATGTAGATGGACAGACACATGGGCCACCAGAGCGGGAGCGGAAACAGGTACGGAAATAGGAATTAGGGTCTACGTGTGTATATATGTAATATCGGATTGGGAAGGCGATTACATATAGAAGAACGACAACTGTAGCAACGTTTCTTCATTGATATAAATGGAAACTCAGTCAAAAAAGGACGGCTCAAGTACATACTGTGAGTTCAGTAGCACAAACAGCGTTCTGAATATCTTGGCTGCCGCTATCTCCTGCCACTTCGAGCCTGGGCATTTGGAAAGAGACGTATCCTAGCCCAAACCTAGTGGTAAAATGACTTGATTTGCTTTGAAGCATCGTAGCGAGCCTGTACTGTAGCATGTTGGTATAATCAGCAGGTTGATCTGCATAGCGCAACCGCCAAGACTTTTATTTTTTATATACTCGTTCCCTTGATACTTTTTTTTGGCGAGGATTATTGATAAGCACGCGTAATTACTCATCAAATAAGTGAGAAGACGCCAGAAACTTCTCCGTGCCTTGGCTGTTTGTTTTTGGCCGAGCAGGAAAACACAAAAGGCTAGAAAAGCCGGAGGACCAAGCTTTAACTTATATTTATATTTTAGTTCTTGTCTATTCCGTTCCCTTCTTGATTGCTGCAAAAGGTCTCTGGAAGCTCTGGCCCTTGGACGGAGAGACGCAGAAGCCAAGAGGAACAGAAACACAGAATAAACACGTTGAAATGCTTGGCTGGTGTTTGGTTTATTTTTAGGCCATCTATCACGGTCATGCTTCTGTATTTCTTCTATATTTTCCCGTGACATACAATGGCTGCTATGCGTTTTGTTCTGGCCTCCCTTATGGAAGTTTTCACACGCGTAATGCGGGATGTGAAGATCAGAGACAAGAAACGAAACCTGATAAGGGAAAAGAATGAAGGAGAGAAACCGCCACGAGCTGCCAAGTTATTGGAAAAAAAAGAAGAAGAAAAAAAGAGAGATTTCTCGCCTACGATAACAAGAAAAACAGGCAGAGAAAATCCAGAATATGCAGGAGAATACGAATATCAAAGCTTGGCCTCGGCGCACGAATCATGGAACGAAAGAGAAAAAAAACTGATATTCAACTCTGTACGACTTGCTGTTTTCTTATACTTCTTGTACAATATCACGATGTTACCGGAAAATTAGCTTGTTTGCTGTCTGGCCACTGCTTTGCTAATTGAAAACAAGTGCGAAAACGGCGCAACAAAACTAAAGTAGACAAAGAGACGCCCTGTCCACCACCCAGAACAAGAAACCGGGCCTGTCATTTCTAGGCCGTGCTACAGTGGCTTTAATGAGTAAACAACTGCAGTGATGACGCACACACTCTCTACACAACACAGCGTGGAGGGCTGTAAACAGGGTTTGCAGTGCCCCCCGTACGCCATAAATACAGATACACTAGCATTCTATAGTGGGTTCTTTGCATGCTACTACAGCTTTCAGGCCCATCTATAACTCCGCAACGAGGCTTTGGTAATACGAGCGCCTATGTCGTTTATAGCGTTCCTCGGCAGAGAAAAAAATAAAATACAGAGCTGTGTTATATCGCCGCAGATAGTGGCTGTTCAGCCTAATTGTAGGACTGGGTCTCAGTGCACACTTATCGGCCTTTTTTATGGGTGGCAACAAAGTCGCCGCCTCAGCCCAAAATGCATACATGACACTGCGTAACGAAGACAAAGCATACGACCTCTTTGTGTAGAAGCCAGTAATCGTCATGATCTAGACCGTCGTAGCCGGGATATCAGATTCTGGACCCCATCCTCCTTTGTTTAGTAGGGTTGGAAGCTGCTATTAGTGGGTTAGCTGATCTACAATGTCTAAGCTAAAGCCTCCTAAACAGCATACATAAATGTTGTTTTATATATAGTTATACTTTTATGGCTCTATCCTTCTTCTTATCTATCAAGACCACTCACTATGCGTACCAGATTGCACTGCCCCAGGGCTAGAATGGCCAGCTAGTCCGCATAGAACAGTCCAGTCTTTGGTTCAACTATCAGAAGCTGGCCTAGATGTGCAGGTGTACATCTCTGGGGAGCACTAGTAAGTGCAGCTGGAGACCGTCTGTACATATCTGTATATGTACTGCGTGTTACCCCTAACAAGCAAGGTTGGAGATGTGCTGCATAAGAAGGTCATGTGGTCTATTGATGGGCATTGAAGCCTGAAGGCTTCTCTACTTTATGTATCTATCTGTATGTATGTTCTCTCTATGCCCATAGTATACCAGCACTATGTACAATCTAGTTGTTATCGGTTGGCTAGGCTGGCTTGTTTTGGCCAAGCGGCACACTAAAAACTTAAAGGATGCTACCAACAAAAAGGATGCTACCAACAAAAAGGCAAGATGGCGGAAGCGTATATTAACTACACGCCCCCCTCCTTGCACTTCCGCTCCCTTGTTTAAAAGGCAGCGGCAAAGTACAGAGTCCCCTCCCCCTGCTGGACGTAGTATAATTACCGAAACGGACTGTACTAAGAGGACAAAAGGCATCTGAACACAAAAAATTGAGGCCGAAAACAAAAAAAAAAACATCGTGAACTGGCCAGGTCTATGCGGTGCTTGATCAAAGATGGGAAGACTAGATATTGGACTTTTGATGTTATGTTCTTGCTTCCTTCAGAGCACTATTGTCTGCACGCAACGTTCGCGTGGCCAGGTTCTGACGATACTAGTGTTAGTGGTCTTTATTTCTTTTTTTTTTTTTTCTCTCTCTCTTTTTTCTTCTTTTTTTCGTCTTAGGATCTGAATACAGAAAGGCCATCCGAAATCGTGATCAAGGCTTCGTTTCTTCTGGCACAAGCGTTGCACACTATTGTGAGCACTTTGGCCTAGTGAAGAGAATGCCTGGTATCTTGTATACAAAGTCGGGATTCCCAGCATGGCCCCCCCTCCCTCGATCATGGATCGATAACAGACGGGTACCACTCTTTTGGAGATGGTCTAATCGATACACAAATTCATCGTGCCGAATCAACCCCCCGTCTGTGGTGTGCAAATGGAGGTTGGGAGTTATTTCTGAGTTTGAGGCCCAGTCAAGTTGACAAGCTAAGACCAAGCCCACAGTCAGTGAACACAATACCATCAACCATTTACTACAGTCCAGTACAAGAGTCTCTAATGAGCCCGGTATCTGCGTAATGGTTGGTCAGATAGAAGAGTTATTGGCAACCGAGCGCACGAACAAACTGCAACATCAAGACACATAACGCCTTGGAATGGCTCAGCAAAACCCTAGCCTGCCTGTTAGCCTGCCATAATACATATGATATGAGTCTGTCTCTGTATGGCACGGCCATCTTGCGTTGTTTGTATCCAGTCAGTCGTTTGTATCCAAGGCGTTTGCCTCTATCTGTTGTTATTTGGCTCAATTTTTGGTAGTAGGGGGAGGCATAGCATAGCAACATGTCAGAACGAGCCTGTAGGGGTGTTATGGGACAGGCAGATCTAGATATTGGCCTGTTGGGAGCAACACTCTGATACAGGCTAGGGATACAGGCTTTTTTTCTTCTTCTTTCTTCTTTCTTCTTTCCTTTGACTGGTAGCAGCATGAAAGTGAGCAGCTATGACGTGAGTTTGTAAGACCGTTTTGGTCTCCCAGGTATTGGTTAGTTCTAATCTAATATCGACACAACCGTCTACGGCACAGGGAAACACGAAACGAATGAAGCAAAATGCAAAAGTCGCGGGGAAAGACCTGATCGGCGGCACGGATTCCTCAGTTGTCCATATACACAGAATACTAAAGTGCCAACTATTAGAAGGGAAGACACAAAAGCTAAGCATGCATGTTAATGTTTGCCACTATGCGAGTAGCAGATCAAAACAAGAGAGAATCACTTGATAATCCGCAGGTTTTTTTTTTTACGGCGATCAGTTTAGCTGCGTCCGGAGACCTGTTCCTTTACCACTTGTTTCGAGCAGATGATATAGGCCTTTCCACAAGCCTATCAGAAGCCGGATGGTTGGTTGGCTCGTGATCTGCTTATTTGGTGAGTGGACGGATAGATCTTCCAGTGCATTTAACCGAAATCGACAGGTCAATGGCGATATAACATGTTAGTTGTACATATAAGCACAGCGGGACGAAAGAACTAAAAACTAAAAACAAGCCGTGTAAAGAAGGGAAGAAGGGAAGAAAAAGCTTGGCTAAGGGACAATGGAAAAGCTTGTCTTTAGGCCTTTTTGCCAAGTTACCACGAGCTTGGATACAGGCTTTTATTCTACAGAGTATTTGAATCAAATCAACTACCATTTGCCGTGTTAGTTTCTTCTTCTGTCGATTCAGAGGAAGATCACGAAAATCAAAGACTGCGTTCACGTTAGGGTTTAAGACTTGCATCGATAAACAAATAAGACAAGAACAAGAAATAGAAACCCCATATTCAAAAAATGTGTCATTGATAAAAAAGACGAATGTGGCTGGTGCAAAAATAGCTTAATAAACCAGGCAAGGACAGCAAAACATGAACAAAACAAACGAAATAAAAATAAAAATAAAATCGTTTGCTCCGTCCCAAGAAATGCCGTCATTGGTTTTTTCTCCAAATATTCGGCTCTGCGATTATAGAAGGCTTAGCAGAATTATGGGACGTGAGATCAAAAAAACACAGCACCCCCCCAGTTTTTCAGTATTCAGGGTACTACTAGAGAACTTTGAAAAGGGTTTATTACTAGAATATATGGAAGCCTTGGTGGGTTGTTCAGATTCTGCTCTAATTGAGCTAGAAGATCAATTGAGATTCTAGTAATTTTTTATCTTAAAAAATTACAATCTAGGCTGCCGCATTTAGAATAGGCACGGAAGCATAAAAGGAAAACAGTAGAAAGCAAAAGAAGCCCTGTAAAGAAATCACCAAGACAGAAGGCTTTAGGGCGTATTAGGCAGGCCTATAGGCTTTCACCGGTCGCTATAAGCTTGCTTGATTCCATTAACTCCACCGTTAATGCCGGCGCTACCATAGGCTTCCGCGGCGTTCTATATATTTTATATCATTTTTACATTGAGATTTTGGGTTTGCCGTCTCGTCTCGTCTTTGTAAGCGGGCCGCTAAGCCTTTTTTATTTATTTATATTTTCAAGTGCGAATCGACTTGCCTTTGACTCCGGATGTTGCTTAGTGGCTTTAATATTCTTGATATATAAAGATACAGATACACTTGGCTGGCGGAGATCAAACCCAAAAATAAGGCGGCATCCTCGGCCGCGGCTTAATAAGCAGACAAACTAACTACACGCTACGATGGTGCTATATGGATGGAGGGAGGATACGGTGATATGATGGGATATCGAAGATCGATCTGATACTTTTTTCCCAGCTCAGTTCCAGACTCGTTCATCTTGGTGCCGGAGTAGGCCAGACTAGCTGCTAAACGACGATCCCTTGCGGTTGCTTCGCAAGACCACCACACCACACGTAGTTCGATTAGATATGTACTAATATATATATTCTCTTCTTCCATCCCTTGCCAACGCAATTGCACGCAAGATATCTGCACGCCGCATCTGATAGTCGAGTTCGTCCTAGTCGCGGAAACTGGAGAAGAGACGGCCAAGGTTCTTGCTGGTGATGGGGGATACATTGTACGTTTGTACATGCTAATAGAGCACAAATACATACCACGTATGTCTACGGGTCAGCCAGGCCTTCCAAGTCGTCTAGACCGTTGACGAACCCAAGATATTGGAGTCACGATCAAGGCCTAGAAGGGAAGTGACAGTCGGCCGTCATGACAAAGCAGGTAGAGGAAAAAAATAAAAATAAAAATAGTGCAATTCTCTATTCTCGCTCTCGTTTCCCTTTTTCTAAATTCTGGAAGTTACTTCTGAGGCCGAAATTTGGCTGCTGGGGTGGCCTTACAGGCTCAAATTTTAAAGTGTAGGGACAAAGAGACGTCTATCATCACCCCCCCCCCCCCCTCCTTTCCTGGGCTTTATCTTTTCTGGTTTTCTTTGCTTCGGAATCAAGAAGCACTGCGAAGTTCAGCGTATTCGAGCACTAAAAATCCATGGTTGCGAGTGCCGTAAACCCCGTTTTACCGAGAACTCTTCTTACCCCCCCCCCCCATCCTAAAGCTAAAGATGATTAACTATGACTACTGAGCGATCGGGACGCTTTGCAATTCCGAGTTTATTGTGTTAAAAAAAGAACCACAGGCGTGTCGATAGTCCTCTTCGTAGTCCGTTTATGCTTCTCTGGCTTGGTTTGAAAATACATGTACGTACACTGCGCAGGCCATAAATATACGGATATCATCGCACTGGAGATGCCAAGTACAGGCCGTATCAAGCAGTCCTCGTATTGCGTTTTGTTGCTTTGTGTTCATTATCTCAACGCAGCTATTTGCTGCTCGATATTTGCCTCTGTATTCTAGTCGCAATATTAAGTCACATATCTCCATATATTGCTCTATTCTCCTGCAATACGCCGGCTACCATTACATGTACAACCATATACACTATACGATACGATACTTGGGGACACTTGTTCTACTACTCTGTCTCCTGCTCTGCTGTTGCTGCCTGTACGATCTGTGCCCGGCTTCTTAGCAAGACCCCCCTCCCCCCCTGTTGCGCCCTAGTCCGTATACATAAAACATGTATATTCGCCCATAATATCTAGTATTGGCGGTCACTTGAGTCACACCAGGCGAGCTCGCTCTCATTCCACCCTACGCTTAATTCCACCGATTTTAGCTGCTGCAACCCAGGCCGTTCGTTCGTTGCCATTCTTTATAACTACTTTGACTCGCCGCTTCCCATCGTCTTCCTTCGCCCTTCTTCTCCATATCAGACCAAACCTTCACTTCATCTTTACCCATCCACTGCATCTTTACTTTTCAAGATGAACTCTACCACCAGACCTCACAGCCCAAGCCCGCTGGCCTCTTCGGTTTCCAGCTCTGCCTCCAGCCCTCGTTCGGCGAGCGTCTCGTCCTCTTCTTCGTACTCGTCTGTCTCCCTCGCACACAAGGCCATGTCCATGTCCATGACCCAGACCTACCTGCTGGCCCACCGTGCCCGCTCCAAGCTCGGCACGGAAGCCTCGCGCCCTGCGCACAACCTGCGCGTCCTAGTCGGCCATGCCAACCTGCTGGACAACCTGATGGTCGAGCTGGCTTCCTCGGACAGCGCCGACAGCGGCGCCTGGTACGGCGAAGCCCCCGCGGCGCCGTCCGCCGGCCGCACCGTCTCCTTCGCCGACCGCCCGGTCCTGTCTGCCGAGGACTCGGACGACGACGATGACGACGCTTCGTGGTCCGACTCTTCCGACGACGAGGACTACGAAGACGACGACGAGGACTACGACGATGACGACCACGAGACCGAGGACGACGTCGACGTCCGCTACCGTCTCTACGTCGATGCGCGCCTGCGCCAAGCCACGCGCGCCAAGACGTCGTTGCCCTCGCCACAAAGCGCAGAAGAAGCGGACGAGGAAGCAGTCGACGACGACGAGGAAGATCTCGCCAGCCTCGGCCTAGTCCGCACCCAGAGCCGCTCCGCCCTCTCGCCCACCGAGCCTGCTCTGGACTACGACTCTTCTTCCGACGACGACGCTGACGCCGGCATGCCTCCGTCGCCGCCGGTCGCCCACATCGACGTCTACCGCACGCTGGCCGAGGAAGACACCAAGGAGCCGCTGTTCCTCGACGTGCCTCCGCGCAGCCCGGCTCGTGTGGTGCGCAGCATCTACTAGTCTTTGTTTCTTTCTGTTTTTTTCGTCGTTTCTTCTTTGATACCCATACTGTCTCTAGACATTGTTTCTTTAGTTTTATATCGGGCCCCCCCTCATCATAGGCTTCGTCTTTCTTGCTTGCTTGGTTTTTATATTAACGACTCATGACTGCTTCCGTTCTTTGCTCTCTATTGCACACCCTTTTTAAACGTCGCTGGCTATTTCAGAGCCTCGGCTCGCTTCTCTAGATCTCTTACGATCGCAACTCAGCTCACTTTTTCTTATCTACTTTGTTCTTTGTTTTACTATACACATATCGATCTCAAGTTATCACATACTTTCTTGGGACTCGCAGTTGCTTCTAGAGGAGCTCGTTGGCGTGCCCTATATCATTGTTCTGGCAGAAATTTGTTTCTTTTTTTTGTTTCTTTTTTATACGCTTCTCTCCGCCTGCTCTGACAGGACCGGATGATTTTCATTACATCATTATTTGGGATATATTTTTGTTTGTTTTTTTACTGGGCGTTGAACACTATCTACAAAATATCGGTGGATTTCTCTCTGTTTTCTTCATGCTAGGCAACTGGCTATCTATTCAGGATCTGCTCCTCTTATAGGACGATCGTCGGCTCGCGTTTGTTTGGCTTTTTGATCTTCTGGATCTCACTGTTAGTCTTTCCCAATGTTTCACTATAAACATCATCTTCACTCTATTTGTATTTCGGACTGCAATAACGCTTCCTCATCTCTCTCTGAGATGTACGTGTAAATACTTTTTATTTTTTATTTTTTATTTTTTTTATTCACGAGAATATATACACAGGCCTGTCTAGAGTTTCTACGCAGTTCCTGTCTCTTGCCTCAGCTTGCTCCGTCTCTCTCTCTCTCTCCCGATATCGTGAATGAATGCCTCTGCTCTTGTCCCTTGCACACTGTGAGCCGTAGCTTTCCAGCGCAGGAAGTGCAACCTTGCTGCTTCCTGCTGGCGTGGCTGTCATCTATTGGGTCGTATCTTGCTGCACCGCGAAAACTGATTGTGCTGAACTAACGAGTAACTATGCGTGCATACAGACATACACACATACACACATACACACATACTATACCAATGCGTCCATGTCTGCCCAGGATCGGTGCTGTTTCAAAAGCTCACAAACACTTCCCGTCTGTGATAAGAGCTTGCATACTGCTAATCCTTCAAAGAGACTGCTGCTTCTTTTGATAAGAGAGACACATGATGTGTATACAGTTTGCTTGAACGGCGCGGGCTCTGGTTGGTCGTATTTTTATTACTGTAGTTGTATACAGAGATGTATGCCTATAATGCGCAGTCGGGCTCTATAACAGAAGCCCCGTGACAATGAAGTGAGCTGCCAAGCCTGCAAAAGACTGGCCTAGACGGTGAAGCAGATGTAAGATGTTGAGGTTGTTAATAGTGTGCTATTATAACATGACTCTATAGGAGGCGTCAACCTATACACTGTTTTTGAGCTTATCTGCCAGGCTGTCCAATGCAATCTAGATTGTTGAGTACATACACATTGATCCTCATTTGGCTACCAACCTGCTAGCACAACTACAACTCCATAGTTGTATGTAGATAATATATGTATATATATATGGGGCCTATGGTGATATTGGCTGTTGAATATTGTGGCCAATACTAGCCTACATGCTAAATTGTACATCCATATACAGCATTTGCGTCTCTAGATATGGCTTGGCACATACACATTATATTCTCGACCGGCGCTCTGTGCTAATAGTAGATTCTTTCTCTCTGTGATACATGTATCGTGATGTGATTTAGTCTGCCTATCTCCCCGCCAGCCGTGCGCACCTTGCCATACAAATACCGACGTGTCTTGTCCAAAGAATAGACGAAGCAGCCTTTGACATTGCGATGACGAACGACGGCGCCTTTGATTGCATTGTCAGAGCGGCCTGACACACAATCGTTCTGTGGCTGATCGTCTGCACGAATGGCACTCTTGTTTGTCAGCAAAGAGAGAGATAGCGTCGCATCCATATCGTCGCCTGTTGATTGTCCCCTGCCTTTGCCTATCTGATTTCGCCTCATCTTTTGTCTGGAGAGCAGCAGGGAAGACAGACTCTTTTACAGTGCTCTGTTCGAGAGGGTTCCAGTAGAGAGGCTCAGCATCGGGGCTCTCCTGGCATGAAACGACAAACAATGGACTATGTTTGGATGTGTAGCAGCAAACAGGTATGAACATATACAAGTACAAGTACAAGTACATGTACATACATATAGTACAGGCTGAAGTTTGTCTGTGAGTTGAGAAATGACGATTGACTGGCCGTTGAACCGTCCCATCTCGCTCAAGTCGTCTCTTTTTTTTTTTTTTTTTTTTTTGGAATTCTAATTCATACGTAGTAGGCGTTTTATCCCCTTGAGTAACGAAGCTGACTTGGAAATCTCTTCTCTATTATTGCTCTATTTCTTGATTCCTCCAGCTCGCTTAAGTTAGTTAGGCATACTTACAGCCGTTGATTGCAGTACACAGATAAATAGGCAAGACACAGACACATTGTAGATACAGATATCATCTCTTTTACTCTGACTTATGCTTGTTCTATTTCTCTCTTTTTGTATCCTTTCGGGCGTCGATGAAAAATAAAAAAAAAGCATACCGTCCTCATGACCGACTTTATAGTAAGAGTTTTTCATCTTGGATTAGCCGAAGAAAATTTTACTAGAAAAGTTTCATTCGCTTGCTTAGAGTCGACTCAACACCCCCCCTTGAAATCCCGGCAACCCTCCTGTAAATTGTCCTTGCAGCTACAACTACAGAGGAGCTAGGCCTATAGTTGAGCACTATCACTAGCACGGTAATGAGCAATGTAGCCCAAAACGACACCCCTCCAGAGCCTGCTTGATTTTGCACTAAATAGGAAAAAAAAAGTCAAACTCCACGGGCTCCATTGTTCGCGATCCGTAGCGGGGCTAGAGAAAGGCCAAGAAATAAAAAAAAGTAGAGCAAAGAAAAAAAAAGGACACAAAGGGCTCTGCCTCTGCCCAGACAACGCATTGTTCGGGCATTTTGACACTTCGGCTTTCGGCGGCTTGTCTTTTGGGGACTTGGCAGATTCTCAAAACAAAGAAGCGCAAGATACATAAATGATCTGTATCTGTACTTGTCTTCAAGTTCTCTTCGGCAAGTGGCGATGGCTCAAACAGATGCCATCTACTCTCCCGACGACTTTGCAATTCCACGGCATCTCATCTCGACCTCCGTTACGGCGTCTTCGTTTTGTCTGCAATCCTCCTGCACTTCTTGGTGTATCATCTGCATCCAACAGTTGTATTGGAAGTGGTTGGCCGCCCAAAAGGGGATGTGCAGGCGGCATTGATGCGACGCAGCGAGATAAACGGCCGCTATCAGCAACTCGATTAGGACTCGATAGCACAGCGTTCAGTGTGTGCCGTTTGTGGGCGGATTGGTGTATTTCGGGCTCATGGGTTGGGTTTATAGGGAAACGTCGCGTCAGTGCTATCCATGTACCTATGTAGTTGCACACTTGGCTGTCTACAGTACACTTGGCTGTATACAGTACGTATCATCTACGGTTATAGGCGGCGCTTCCGTGGTTGTGGTCGCTAAAGCATGTGTAAATAGTGTCGTGGTGCATGGGATGATGGTAGGGGTACCAACTAATATTAGCTACGTTCGAACTACATTAGTTGTATACGCCCAAAACTCGCTGTATCATGTCTTTCTTGGCCAGCCCGACCACCTCTTAGGCATCACAATTCGGATGTCGATTCTTCATAGGCGTGTACAATGACTTCGAGATAGCACTCTAATTCCGTCCATGGATTTCACCTTCACCGTATGCACTGCTCTTGGCTACACCATACATTGTATGCTGTATATGCATGTATGATTGATTGATTATGCCACCACTATTGGTTGTACATGCAATATGCACAGCTAAACAGTCAACGTCTCCAACATCCCCAACTTCCAACGCACGAACCGCGCCGGAGTGTCGCCTCTGCCTTTGACAAAAGGCGGTCTGCTCCTCATTATCAACAACTGCCGCAGCTGCCGCAGGGACGCCTTCCTTCAAGTCTGATCCCGTAGTTTTCGAAGGCTAGTAGAACAATCCATATCGGTCTTTGGCTCTATGCTTCTTGTATCTTTATTCTTTACCTAATTCATTATTTTCTATACCTGGTCTTTCAAGCGTCGACGCAGGAAGCAAAGTCTACATATGACTTTGACTTGCTTCGATCCTCCCTGGCTCTTCATCTGATACTAATGAAGCCATAGGTACGAGGTCAACCTGGCGGAAGTTTCATAGTTGGAATCCCGGCATGGAACTCCGCCAATGGCTTATATATCGTTCGCTTCGTTTGTATACCTACATACATAGCTATAGTTTCTGTCGACTGAATTATTTGTTTTGTTCATCTTAGCTGGTGGTCGCCTGATCAAAGCAAAAGAGCTTGCATTTTCATGCAACATGCACCATATAGTCTTATTCAACTATAGTTTGATACTAGATATCCCGATTCATCTAGCTCACCTTGTTTGTGTCTATCCAGGGCATCTTCATCTTCTTCTTCTTGGCCTGCCCACTTTCATGATATCGGTAACGGCACTCAGCGCTACGGCCTAGTTGTTTACATGTGTTGAAATTACAACAGAAACACCACAGTTCATCATGTAGTACAAGACAGCTCACTCCACGGCTCAGGTTCAAGAATTCCTCGGCTGGATCTCTACTCCAGTAGGATCTGGCATTTGATAGTTCTACGCAACTTTCGTTTCTGAAGATATGTATTTAGTGATTTAAGATGTTTTCGTAGAAACACACATGTCATTCTGCTACCACCGAGTTGAGACCTTGTAGCTATATAGCACCAACTATAGAATAGTAGTCCATCCACCAAAACTGATATCCACGGTCCTACATGCCATCTAAGCCTTGAGAGACTCAGCGAGCTGTGTGTATGAGCCCTTTGTGATTTCCTGTAGGATTCCAGCCGACTGTGGCTTCCAGCCCAAAGTCTCCATAGCCTTATGTCCCGAGGAACGGCTGGGTAGGGACAAGAACTTAGTGAAGGACTCTCCCAAGTTCCGAGTCATGACTTGGCCAGGGACACTCACAACAGGCTTGTCCATTACCTTGCCTATGGCCTCGGATATTTGCTTAAAAGTGACTTCTGTGTTGGACACAGCGTTGAAGATACCCGCGGCCTTTTGCTCCGCCACTAGCATGTACACATCGGTACAGTCGTCGACATGGACAGAGCTGACCTGGGCCGAGCCTTCGTCGACATAGCTCACAGCGCCATTGCGGATAGCCGATTTCATGACCATGGCAATAGCGCTACCCCCCAGGCCATAGACCCAGGCTGACGGGCGTATGATAGACACTGTGATGCCGCGATCTCCGGCCTTGCTAAGCGCGTGCTGCTCGCAGCGGCCTCGGATACCAAAGAACTCCGGGAGATACTCGGCAGTCTCGTCAATCTCGCTGCCGTCTTCGACAGCCTTTAGAAGCAAAGTACCCGAGGTGGCAATGAAGTGACCACCGGCCGGCATATTCTCGGTCATGGCATCAAAGACTGCAATTTCTTTGCGAGCACCAAGTTCGAAGTCAGGAGTAGGTCCATTGAAAGCTAGGTCAACCGCCATGCTGATGATGATATCAGCGTTCCTGCCCTCTTCTTCAAGTACATCGAGAGAATCGAGATCGCCGCGGACGGGAACAGCACCCAGGGCAGTGAGTTTGGCATCACTGGCCTCAGAACGGGAGAGGCCACGGACAGTCCATCCTCGGGCAATAGCCTTGGCAACGATCTGCGAGCCAATATAGCCGCTGCCACCAGTAACGAAGAGTCTAGTAGGAGCCATGATAATGAGAAGGTATAGTATAAGGATGAGAGTGGAAGGTAGAGGTAGATGGAAAATGAAGCAATGATGCAGTCGGTAATGTTGAAAGATGTTGGTATCGTACAATATCGTTCACATCTTGGATGCGGATGTGTGACTCCCTTTATATATTTCTCTGAAGTCTATGGTTTTGATAGTTCTTCCGCCTGCTATGCTTCATGTCCTGGTATGACAGAGCCTGTACCCCCAACCTTGTCTTTCAAGTAGGCGGGTTTATGGTTCACTGGCTAGGGCAGTTATCTCCTGTCCACCGACGAAAGTGCGCTGTACCGGACGGCCTAGTGTCTCTCTACTTCATTATAGAGCTGTAAGACAATCACAGAGTGACATGACCGGATGATAGATTGATAGCGTCTGATCCGTGCCCTAAAAGCTGTGGTAAGCCAATATACAGCTACTGGCTTCCCATATCGACACTTATAAGCTAGCTTGACTGAAACTTACTCGTCAAGTGCCTACGGCTGGGCTTGGGATTCTACCCCATGGACCCATGGACCTAACCATCCGAATCAAATAATCTCATTGTAGCACTCCCGCCTAAGATGTTAGCCAGTTACACCGAGAACCCCATGAAGGGCTCCGTCCACAACCATTTGTCACAGCAAATGCTCCTACCGATACAATCTCTAGACATGTGTTTGTGCTGCTGCCTGTGAGACAACTTCCACTTAGCCTCGCTTTTTGTTAGCGAGAAGACACGAGGAGTTCCCCTTATATCATGACGTACATATATTGAAGTTTACTGTCTGAAGGCTGTGTCAAAAAGCGTCCTATGGTATTTAGACAACTACTTAATTACATCGTGTCATTCGGAGGTTTGTGATATCTCTAGGAATCTTATAAATCATATAGTCCTGTTGCGTACTATCGGGTAAAAGCCGGGCTAACTGTATACATGTAACCCTATACTTTACTGCAACGGACGGCGCTAACAAAAGGGTTAACCTCGTTGTCGAATAGTGTCAGAATTTGACTGGAAACTGAAAACTTCGTTGATACCTTTAATACAAGCTTTCTCTATGTGTTTTGTTTTCAGTTTTGGCTCAGTCCTTTCATTACATATGCATTCAAATACATTGTTCCTTTCGCTCAAACCCTAGTCTAATAGAAAAGCCTGACTAGGCGTCAGCATACATCTTTTCTAAGCCGCTTATTTGCAAAGAACGATGCATTCTACAAGCCGGTTATTGGTAGCCATACGGCGAGCATCTGCTGCCAGTAGTTCGTCTATATTACGGAAATCTCCAGCGCATTTATGTTACTCTACGAGCACACCAGCTGCAGGAAATGAACCTAAACCCGATCCACCAGGCCCTGCGTCCATTGCGCGGCCTTTTAACAGTGCCGTTGCAACTCTCAGTAACAGGCGCCTTATTGCCATATCGGGCTCGGACGCAGCCAAGTTCTTGAACGGCATCGTCACTGCTGAGATCAAGGACACAGAGGATCAGCCAAGAATACAGTATGGCGGCTTTCTGACCGCGCAAGGCCGTATATTAGACGATGTGTTTATCTACACTGATACCCTCGGCATCGGCAAGAAGACTGTCGAAACTGACGCTTCCTACTTGATCGAGGTTGACCACAGACGTGCGGAGGCACTCGCGAACCATCTCAAGAAGTACAAGCTCAGCGCCAAAGCCAATGTGCGCCTGCTAGAGGAAGGCGAAGTAGACGTTATTGCGGCGTGGGACTCTGACGTCAACCTCTTGAATCTCAGAGGACTAGACACACAAAGCGGCATCATCGCCGTCCACGATGCGCGACTAAATCAGCTCGGATCTCGAATCCTCAAGCCCGCCAACACATCTTTAGACTTGTCCTCGATGCTACAGCTTGAATCGGCACCTATAGAGGCGTACACCGTCCACCGTATTCTCAACGGTGTAGCCGAAGGCCCCGGTGAAATCTATACCGACCAAGCTCTGCCACAGGAATCTAATATGGATTTTCTCAATGGAATCCATTACCACAAGGGCTGCTATGTTGGCCAGGAACTTACCATCCGCACAAAGCACCGAGGCGTTGTCCGCAAGCGTCTCCTCCCCGTTCTACTATATCCAGCGACCGAGCAGCCCGTCATCGAGCTAGACGGCCAAGGTCGCCCCGTAGACGGCGAGGTGCATTCGCCCGTGATTCCCACGTCTCTGGCATATTCGGGCGAGCATGACTGGGCTTCCAGTCTCTCTAGAAATCTGGATTTCTTTCGTATAGGCCAAAAGAAGGCCCGGGTAGGATGTGGCCGCTGGAAAAGCGGCATCGGAAATATCGGACTGGCGTTGTGTCGTCTGGAGTCGAGTGTCGGTATCCATCCTCCCGGAGATATGTCTGACAATCCCACCACGTTTAACCCGTGGGCGGAATTCGAGTTCCAGTTGAAGACAACACTTCCTGGTACTGAAGTGCCGGTTGCTCATATGATATGCGTGAGGCCGTTTGTGCCCGAGTGGTTCGCTAAAGGTATCAAGGAACAGCAGAAAGAGAAGGCGGCCAAGTAGATGGAGCGAAGACAAGGCCATATCATTATCTACTATGTATTATTATCAAACCTCATCACTTACCTCATGTAACAACAATACTATGTACTATTGCCACACTATGCCTCACAAACGTGACAAGGTGCCATAATCTCATTTCAATAATTGGCGAGCCAGACGGGATTGAAGTTGTCACATAAAGAATCCGATGCAATAGCTTGGGCCAATCACATGCCTGCAAGGGACTAGTTTGAGCAGCTGCACTTTGTTGGGAATGTCCCTGCCGTGTTCTTTTTTTCTTCTTTTTTTTTTCTTTTTCTTTTTCTTGACTGGTCCAAGTCTCAACGACAGCCGACCCTAATCAAAAGCAAAGCAAAGGGCAAAGAAATTGTGGCCAGACGAAAATTTAAATCACTTTAATTTTGTTGCGCCGTTTCCTTTTTGTCTAATTTATTTACGTTGTTGATGTACTGAAGTGCTCGTTCAACTTCGTTTATTCGACTCATTGAGCCAAGCTTGGATTTATATTGCATACAGAAAATTGACCACCTTTTCTTTTTCCCTCTGCCTTTTTAGTGTTCAAGTCTCACCAACGCCATCATCTCGTCCAAGCTCCCCGCGAACCCCAAAAAAACACCACCGAGGCCGACGTTGCCCTGAAGTTGAACTAAAACACCGATCCATATATAACAGACACATTTTTTTTCTTTTTCGTAATGACGCCTCCTCCAGCTTCCGCGAGAGCCGGCTCCGCGCCTGCTGCTCGGCCCGCCCGCAAAAACGGCCCTACCAAGACTGCCTACCTGGTCATGTACAACCTGGCATCTTTGGTGGCGTGGATGACTGTCCTGGGCCGTGTAGCCGTGGTTCTCGGCATGCGAGGCCCTATATTTGTCTATGCAATTGCCGGCGAATGGACAAAGTGGACGCAGACATTTGCGCTGATGGAGGTTATTCACGCATTGACCGGTAAGCTCGGAGATGACAATGTATAATATATACGTTTACTGACTATGCCCGTTCTTCGCGGCCTCTAGGCGTCGTTCGCGCTTCACCCCTTACCACCATGATGCAGGTGGCTTCACGTATCCTGCTTGTCTGGGGCGTTGTGAACTTGTACCCGTTCCTAGCCTATAACCTGGCCTACTCGACCATGCTGCTGGCCTGGAGCGCTACCGAGGTCATCCGCTATGGCTACTTTGTGCTATCTCTTCTGGGCTCCGAGCCTGATGCCATCGTTTGGCTGCGCTACAGCACCTTCTACGTCTTGTACCCTATCGGTATTCTGAGCGAGTGCACCATGATCAAGGATGCTATTCAGCCTGCGCGCATGTTCGGTCCCGTGCCGCCGTTTGTATACTACGCAATCCTAGCCATCTATGTTCCCGGTATGTCCATATTATTATCCTTCTCCATTCCGGCCGGCACAGAACAGCTACTAATTGTCGGTTGTAGGCTCCTATGTACTATATACACACATGATGGCGCAACGCAAGAAGGTTCTGGCCCGCCTAGCTGCTTCACACCAGAAGAGCGAATAATCGAGGCATGGCTCTATATATTCTTAGACATTTACATCATACTGCTAGAGACACGATAAGCGGAATATAGAACAAAAAAGTATATTGGCATCAATACCATGAACATATATATATAGCTTGTAATTCCTAGCTACAGAATGTAATGCTAGCATGTAGCATGAACGACCACAGGTTTGACTGCTTATATTAAAGACTCTGACTCTGTAATCATTTTTTGGTTGGTCGAGCGGTACCACTTTGTTGGTTTAACCATGGCTGCAATGTAGTCACTAGCTGCATTCACGAGGTCATCGTAGCCGGGATTGGCATCGGATTCGAACATGCCTATAGTACATGAACAATGTTAGCATATTGCGAATTATCCGGCAAGGCCATGTGACTTACTGATATGAGCTGTGATCTCATCACTAGCCTTATCGTTCTTTGCTTCTCTCCATATTCCCGAAGGCGTCTTTCCACTAGGGAGCACACAGAAAGTACGATCGCTGCTGTATACGAGGCTAGCAAAGTTGGCCTTTGCTGCTCCTTTGCCGAGCTTCGAATAGAGATTGACGAAGCCTGTTCCCTGTGCCTCTTCGAGTCTAGCTAGATACTCGACTCTCTTTCGCAGTTCCTCAGGCTTGCCTAGTACACCGACAAACTCGAGATGAGAGCCGACCCAGCCTAGTCCGGAAGAGATGGTCTCGCGGTTATACCAGGCCGCACCAGCACCGGCAGCAACAACAGCTGCGCCACCTGCAGCCATAGCTATCTTACCCCACGATCCCCATTTCGACGTCGAACTGACCGCTGCCGCAGCTGTGGCGGCAGCTGCAGTCGTTGAGGCCGCATTAACACTTTTGCTACTGTCGTTGCCAGTACTAGCACTAGTTCCTCCACCAAACGAAGGCCACACCCCCTTTGTAGCGCCGGCTGCGGCAGCGCCGGTAGCCCAGAGAGAACCGAGCTGGCCGGCCATGCTGCTAGCTGCTACATACTTTTCTTCTGCTCCATGGGCGACGATGCCCGGGGATAGACCGAGGAACGGTGTATCGAAAGCAAGAATCCCGGATATAAACGGGAACATGGACCCGGAGGCAAAGGGGACGTTGGAATCTGTAGCTCCAGTAGTCGGCGTAGTCTCGTCGTTGGAAGAGCCGGAGGGAAGAACAGCCTCGTCCGACGTTAGTAGAATGACTGTTTCAGCGGCCACGATGCCGCCCATGGAATGGCCAATCAAAATAACAGAAACGGACGGATCAACTGTTGGCGAGGGAGTCTTGACTTCAACCTCGATATCAATGACCTTTTCCTGTAGCCTAGTGACTTATCAGTGAATATGCAGCAGCAACTATCATATTTGCTCCAATCTACTCACCATTCTCTGAAGCGGCCGACGCATTCGCCGAGATTGCCCCGTGTATCGTATTGTGGGTACACGACAACCTTGATGTCTAATGCTGGAAGCTCAGCAGCCACGATATCTCGCAGAACACGAGTGAAGCTATAGTTCTCGCCAAAGGTACTCTCTCCACCCTGTTTAAAAGAAAGAAAAAAAAGCAGCGTTTATACGTCAGTTATCGTTCACTAGAAGTTGCATGTCTTTCTTTTTGTTTTTTGGGGTTATATAAGCGTACTTTGAAGCCGTGGATAAAACAAAGAAGTAGCGTCTTTTTCGCCATTGCTGATGGGGTGACGTGATGATGCCTAATGGGTCGAGAATGAAACGAGAGAAAGAAGCGATTTACTTCTGTGCTTTTGGATGTTATACAATCCTGGTACATCTAACCCTAGTGAGCCCTAGATTGTGTAAGTGTGTCGTACAAATTCCTGCTGTGACAATTTTGAAGCGGAAGCAATTGTGTATTGTTGCTACAAGCTTAGAACAGTAATAAGTTACAACTTTTGAAGAATGTGAAAAGTATCGAGCATTCTGATATTCTATCAGTGATCATACCAATCAATATGTAAACGTTTTAAACCCAAGAATAACCCCGCTATTTTCTTCCTTAAGCACGAAGCTTCTGCTTAGTACGCTTGCGCTTGCCGCCAACTTCACGGTTCTCTTCCACCTCTAGTAAAGCCTCACGCTTCTTCTCGGAAACGATCTTTAGAGCATCACGGAGCACTCTGGTCTCCAAATTAACACCCTCCTCAATCCATTCCTCCATGGGGCGGCCAACACGAGCCTCAATTCCAAGAACAAGCTCAACATCACGCTGGCCTACAAATGTGACAGCCTCACCCTTACGGCCAGCACGAGCAGTACGACCAACACGATGGATGTAGTCATCGGGGTCACGCGGGACATCGTAGTTGACGACGAGGCTGACTTCTGGAATATCTAGACCACGAGCAGCAACGTCCGTAGCGACCAAGACGCGCGCGGCAGCTGCACGGAAACGGCCCAGGTTGTCGGTACGTTGGCGCTGTGGTAGACCGGAGTGAAGTGATGTCACACGGTGATCGAGCATACGCAGCATATGGTGTAAGAACTCGGCCGTCTGTGTACGGTTGCAGAAGATGATAACAGTCTTCTCCACGTTCGCTTCTGTCAACAAGAACATGTGCAGGTAATGTTCCTTGTGTGTCACAGGGACCTTGAGATGCATCTGTTTAAGAGTCGCAGGAATAGCCAGCATCTGCGTATCAACCTCGCAAACGAAGACGGGCTGCTTGCCTGGCTTGACAGGCATCTTCTGGAGAGCCTTGACTTCGGATGTCATGGTGGCCGTGAATAACAGGGTCTGGCGCTCTGTTGGTGGGGGTAGGACAGAAAGGCATTCCTCGACATCGGGAAGCATAGAGCCGGGTCCTTTGGCATGAAGCAGACGGTCAGCTTCATCAAGAACAATGAAGCGCACACGGCGCATACCGCAGATAGTGTCTTCTCCAGAAGTACGGATATGATCAGCCAAGCGGCCGGGTGTGGCAATAATGATGTGAGGACGTTTTGCTAGTGCAATGGCTTGCTCGCGCATATCAGAACCGCCAGTAACCAGAATCATACGCAGACTCTGGGGCGAAGAGATGGCCTTGAACTGCTCAAAGATTTGTAGAGCCAATTCACGTGTAGGGGTTAAGACCACACCAAAGATAGACGACGGGTCTTCCGACCACTTCTGGAGCATAGGAACAGCGAACGCCATTGTCTTACCAGAACCAGTACGACTACCACCAATACAATCACGGCCCTTGAGAATCTCTGGGATACAGCCCTTCTGAATACCGGTAGGTCTCTTGATAGCCATGTTTGCCAGAGACTGCACCAACCACGATTTAACTTCCAACGAGGAGAAATCCATATTCGGGTCGGTGGGAGCGAGGATCGGGTTTGCGGCCATGATTTCGCTAGCTGGAGGCTGCTCGGGAGCATTGGCCGTCAGAAGTCTAGCAGTGGGAGCATTGCCCTTCTTCTGGATTCGTGACGGCGCTGCTAGGCTGGAGAATAGGCTTTTGGAGGGAGCACCCAGGGAGACAGGTGCCCTATCAACGGAACCGGAATCGGAATCGGAGTTTTCGTCGAGATTGATGTCTTCGAGCGCAATGCGGCGTCGTTTGCGCGGATCAGGACTGTCGAGGTTATCAGACTCAGAGCCGGACTCAGGATTAGAGTCGGAGTTAGAGTCACTAACGAAAGGCTCTTTTTCTTTGGTTGGAGCCATGGTGATAGGAATTATGGTGGTGTTGATGTTGTCGAAATAGGGCTAAAGCTCCAGAAAGTTATGTTATGGTTGCGACTGGACATTGTTATAAGTTCTTTACTTGCTACTTTTTTTTGATGGGATCTAAGAAAATTTAGTATTGCGTCGGTGAGGCTCGGTGAGAAATGGAATGCCCCACCTTTGCGGTACCTACACCATTCAAGCCCTAACCCTAGATTTTCTCAATATTGTAATTTTTACTCGTACATGAGTACAAGATGATCACCAAGAAATTTTGCATAGACGCGCATTTAAGTATACTTATGGATCCCAAGTGGTCCCCATACGGCGAATGGGGTGATGGATAACGGTATTGTTTGTAAAATTTCGAATACAACGGCAGTATAAAGATAAATGCATTATGCTGGTTGAAGTTTGTTTGTTTTGTATCTTTTTTAAGAAACTAATCAAATGTCAACATAAAACAAACAGCATGAATAGGCGCATCAATACAGGTTAGTCTACTCGAAACACAAATTCTAGTTCAGCGAAGGAGTCACGTATAATCGAAATCCCAGGCAGCCTATAAAAGCACGTACATACAAATCTTAGATCTTTTAGACCACGCCAGAGGGCTCTATTATGGCACAACGTACATACATAAGTATCTTGAAGACCAGATATTGAAAGCGCAGTTGTTTAGTCATTAACAGAATAGTAAATAATACCATGAGCTTTTAGGTACGTTCATAAGAAAAAACAAGTTTAGACACATGGAGCGATTGAATGTTTGACGGCACAAATAGGCATTTATCCAAGATAGGCTACATATTGAGCAACTAGACGTACAGATATAATGTATGTAGAAGATGCGACTGGTTGTTCGTAATGGGGCGCATAAGTATATCGGGTTCCATAATGGCCTGTCTCTGCATGTTTGTGTTTGAGGCAGCCAGCGGAAACTTCTTGACGGGATGGCACCTTCAAATGATGGCAATCTGATAGTTGGAAACTGTTTATTAGTGAAAAGCAAAACATGCTGCTGACTGCGTATAACGAGCGTATCAAAGATATGAATCGACAGCTATGGTAAGGGTTCGATTGTCTTAGCTACCGATTTAAGGCATATTACGATAGTTATACAGTCGTTAGTCGTATAGCGTTGTGCTATTCCCGTACTTCAGCCAATTCTAGTTGGCAGTAATTTATGTAATACATAGCTCAAATACCAGAATAGCAAATCAGGGTGCATTTGATTTGATTTGATTATATTTAACGTCTCTCTAAATCACCAAGATCATACAACGCCGGATTGGTTACCGGACAGATGATTAGAAGTTGAAATGCGCAGGAATAACATATAACGAAACCATAACAAATGTTCTGTATCTCAGTGGCCTGTCACTGTTGAGAAGTAGGTTGGTTGTCCTTCACCTTACATTCTATACTAGTATTAGTCCGGGGCTGTGTATCTTAGGATACCGAGGTGCTACATAGCTATTAAAGCTCCATTCCCGCAATAAAAAAGAAATATATATATATATATATATATTATAATGTAGTGAAAGAAAGTTTTATGGTGATTCCGGTGCCTGAGATTGATTTCCTATTGGAAAGGCGAAACGACGGGTCTAGGCTGGCTTTGAGGCTAAACGCCCCCTTCTAATTCCCTACTGCGGCATCAAGTACATAATAGAGGTAGGTGGTTCTCGGCACAGACGGCATTTTGCTGGCCCGTACCATGGCCAGTCGCAATGGGCCATAGCGATTCGATTTGGTGCTCTAATCTGCACCAACCAAGTTGGAACCATAACAAAAACCCCACATTTGCACACATTTGCACACTTTTGTATGGAGTTGTCAAAGAACTTGCAATGAATGGAATGCATGCAGGCAAGGCAAGGCCGGTAATCTGAAATAACACCTCGCCCCCAAACGGCACAAGGACACATAGATGGGAATGCTACCTTGGCAGAGAAGAATAATGCTGCTGTGCTTCTGTGCTCTGCTGCAAACTATATTGGTATGTAAATATGATATACATGTAGTTGTATTGACATTAAGCAAGCAAGGACGGGAGGAATTTATGGCTTATGTGTGCAACCTTTCCATAGCTTGATATTTGCCCCCACCATATTCTTTGCCTAAAGCCTGACATAAGATCGATGCCCACTATATGTATACAGTATACACGCTATGAGGAATTTTCGATTAGCACTAAAATGAATTATGTACTAGCACTAGTTATAGGCTGTGCATTGTATACATGTAGTAGTATTGACATTATTGAGTGCCCACGACCACTAATCTCGACAGTAACAGGCAGAAATTAGCGTCCAAGTAAGTGTATGACAACTGGTAGTCATCATGGAAGATGATGAACATGCAATATATAGCTCAAGCACCAAATCATCAATAACAAATACAATCATAGCTTCTGCAGCTCCCCAATATTCTTTGTGATGATGCGGCTTTTGTTATTGTTTTAATTTTGCCGCCGTGGTTTGATTGGGGTCAGTGGGTCGAACAACGAACAACGAACAGCGCTACTGCCCACAAGCGATTGCCCACTGTAGGTCCGTCTTATGGGCCTTCATTACCAATTGCCAGCGCTGCTTGTCCCCACAGCTCCAAATTGAGCTCCTGCTGAGCTCACCTCGTCCACTATATTCCCATCACATGCATCATCACCCATTTGAAATTTCACGGCCAAACAACACAGTCCGTCCTATTGAGCAGTCAATGAATGATCTGTTTACACTGAAAAAAACTCACAAGGCTGGACTTTTTGATCACACCAGTATTAGTAATATAAGGTAGTCGCTGCTGCGAGCTTCTGTCTTGCATTTTATTTCGCCCTTTAACAAGAAGCCTTTTATAACAGCCGAGCACTCCTCCTCCCCAAAATTACTCGCTCACCCATTCCGCCGTTCAGCCAACCGTTGTTTTCTGCCCTCACATCGTTCGTTCGCTTTGCTGCCGGTACCTGGCCAGTCAATAGTTTCCTGATAGTCTATGGTTTGCTTTCGTTTGGTGAGCCTAAACTCTGTCCACGGTGCATGCTTCTTTGATGCTCCTGGCCCAAGGGTTTGCGACTAAGCAGCACAATAACAATAGAGAGAGGCCCCGCGAATTTGAAACCCCAAGCTAAAACATACCCAAATACGACAATCCTTGACATGATACAGAGCAGCTAGCCCGAGGACTTAACAATCCAAATCCACCCATTTCGCTCTTTTCCATCCATCCCTTCTAAACCGCCAAAAACCCTTTTTCTTTTCTTCGATCCTCCTGCCTTGCCCTACCTACAACAATACAATACATACACACTAAGAAAAACGCCGCTTGTTTGTTTTCGTGTTCCAACGTTCGCAACTCTTGTATTCGCAATCCGACTATCTCGCTCCCCTAGCATCCTCTCTTTATTGCTTATCTAGAACTTCAACACCACCTTGTCGCCCTGTCCAGTTTCAACCCGCCCGCCAACATCACCTCAACTGCCAAGTCCCTAGTTGACTTAAGTTGCCTGGCCCGACTTCTGCCTCTAGTCGTCATCATCCCTCACAATGGCCGACTCGGCTGCTTCTCAGCCGCCCTCAACGGAGCCTCTAAATGTACGCCTAACTTAATTGTTTTTCTTTTCCCTACTTGTGAAAGATATCAGGCTGACTTTTCTTTCTCTCTCATGCAGATCCAGCCTTTGGCAACACCTATGGCGATGGGCTCTTCGATCCCGAACCTGGGCGCTGGCCCTCCCATGCTTCGTCCGGCCTTGGGTGGTCGGGCAGGTCGCGGCCCTCCCAGACTTGGTCTCTCTATCCCCGGGTCGCCGAGTGCGAAGCCCTCCCGCCCCGCCCCTCCCAAACTCAATGTTGCCCCTCCCTCTGCCAGCGATGCGACACCATACGATCAAGCTCCCAGACTCATGACCCTCGGTCTTGCCCAGGCCGGCAACTTTGGTAGCGAGAGTGGACACTCTAGATCAGGTAGCGTGGGCATAGAAAGCCGTGCCAGCAACCCACCATCAGCCAATACGCAATGCTCGCCCATCTCAATCTCGCAGTATCTACGAATGGAGGGTATTGGCCAGACGCATGCTAATGACCCAACCTCAGCTACTGGGTCTTTGGCTTCTCTGCACTCTGAGCGAAGTGAGACACTAGAGCGTGATGGCAGTATGCAAGGGCTAGACGGCTTTGATAAAATGTCTCTACTCGACAAGATCAAGGACAAGGATGTCGAGGATCTAGACGACGAGGGCTGGCGCATCGCTAGTTCCGAAAAGCGTATCGTTGAGCTAGGAAGTCTCGGCGAGGGTGCCGGCGGTGCTGTTACCAAGTGTAAGCTTCAAAGCGGAAAGACGACATTCGCTCTCAAGGTCAGTTACAGCATGCTCACTCCCCCATATCGATCTTCCATTAACAATCATGTTCCCAGGTTATCACATCTAACCCCGATCCCGACGTCAAGAAGCAAATTCTCCGTGAACTCGGTTTCAACAAGAACTGCGCATCCGAACACATCTGCCGCTACTATGGTGCTTTTGTCGACCCTGCTACCGCCACCATCTCTATTGCTATGGAGTTCTGTGAGGGAGGATGCCTTGATAGTATCTACAAAGAAATTCGCAGGCTAGGTGGACGGACAGGAGAAAAGGTACTGGGTAAAATTGCCGAGGGCATACTAGCCGGTCTCACTTATCTGCACGGCCGTCGTATCATCCACAGAGACATCAAACCCTCTAATATTCTACTTACCCGCAAGGGCCAAGTGAAGCTTTGCGATTTCGGTGTCTCTGGTGACTTCGGTACCAAGGGTGAAGCTGATACCTTTATCGGAACGAGTTATTACATGGCACCAGAACGTATAACTGGCAAATCCTACACCATAACTTCTGATGTATGGTCAACGGGAGTGACACTTTTAGAAGTTGCTCAACACCGTTTCCCATTCCCCGCCGACGGTACTGAGATGCAGCCCAGAGCTGGTTTAATCGATCTTTTGACTTATATCGTGAGACAACCCATTCCAAGGCTCAAGGATGAGCCCGATGGTAATCTCTTTTGGAGTGATAGCTTCAAATATTTCATCGAGTGCTGGTAAGTTCTCTCTTTTCCTTCAAGTATCAGCCGTAAGCAACATCGACAACTAACCAATTGAACCCTACTACACAGTCTCGAAAAAGATCCTAGCAGAAGAGCGACACCTTGGCGTATGATCGAGCATCCTTGGATGGTTGAGATGAAGAACAAGAGAGTTAATATGGAGAAGTATCTGTCTCAAGTATGGGGTTGGGAGTCTTGAGAGTATCCAAAGCTCCCAATACATGAATGAATCTTACAATCAAATTTCCCACGAAGGCAATCGCCAGCAGCCTCTCGTCTTCTTATCCTATCAGCAGGCTACTACTTAAATCTTGAGAAACAGGGGAAAAAACACATCGCCCTACGCATCTTCAATCACCTTTCGCTATACTCATAAACACGATATCAATTCTTTCTTATCGTCACCACACCGCCTATAAACCGTCTCAATCTCCCATATCACATAAAAACTACAGCATGCTATCTGATACCCAAACTGCCCATACTTAGCCCGTTTTATCTTCTGTATATCCTCTTTTGCAAACCCAATCTACGTGTTCCAGCCTTTATTTATATATATCCTGACAAGAATATACCCAAAACGAACAAACAAAATATGTGGCGATGTCGGGAATCGAGGCCTTTTTCTATCATTGAATAGTTCAGTGTGTGGGCAAACAACCCCGGAGACGATAATTCTGAAGTCAAAGTCTTCATTAAGAAGGCGGGGATGTGTTTCCATAAATTTAATATACAACTTGTACATATTTTCATCACACTAGACATTTCAAAATGTAAACAACATTGCTTTTGACATATTTCTTTGATATTTCACATAAATTCAACTCCATAGGTGACGTTTGAAATCTTTTGTATATATGTGATGACTACATCTACATATAACTTTCCTATCTTAAGATATAGTGAATTTTTCGATAGCAGATGGCTCCCGGTTTCCAAAGTTAGACTCGGTCTTGATCCCGGCATATGGAGCGGGGATCACCGGAATGTTATCTTCAGAGGCGACCTTGGCCTGGCCTCTGGTAGTATATGTCTTTCACATTCCTGCTCTCTTCCCTACCTTTTATATTTTGGTATTACTTCATGCCTGTACGCCCATCAGTTCTCTGAGCGCAATAGTAGCATATGCACTCTTGGCCAATTGGAATTTCACCACTACGGCAATACTCTTCTTTTCAACTGTTGCCGCGGCAGCATCATCATCAACAGGCGTAGCAACAGCCCCATCATTTTCGTCAATTTTGACCTTTTTACTCTCCGTCTCACCGCTGTGGACATCTGACTCACTTCTCTGACGCTTCTTTGACTCGTCGCCTGAAGTGCTATCCGTTGAAGTGATGGGAGCTTCCCGAGTCTTATCTTCCCCTGCCATTTTGATAGCTTCAGCCTTGAGGATATCTAGGTCTGTGGGAGCAAGTTGCTCCATGTCGTCGACACAGGCCTTGACGAACCCGGTGGGAGGAGCGAGGAAACGGGCCATCAGAGGGCGGTACCGACCAGTTAGAGAGAACTCACGCTGAGGACGCACCATTTGAGCCGGATCCAGACCACCATGTTCCGCCATGAACTTGCGGTAGAACTCACCTATTTCATTGGTAGGCAGTAGAGTACTATGGCCAGGTGTGGGCAAGACAACATCGAAGATAGTGAATGTACCAGCAGCAACTTCTTCTTCTGTAACTAGACGAGCATGTGCAAAGGCATCGTCGTCTTCATCGGCGGCAGGCTCGCGAACGACTTCTTCGCCGTCCTGGTCAACCTCAACCTCATCAGACGCGGCCGTGTCGGCGCCTGATCGGCCATCGCACACGAGATCGCCAGCAACGACCGTGTCGCCGTATAGAGACCAGCGTTTGCTGGCAGCAAAGTTCCAAATGTAGCTTTGGTAGGCGTGTAGGTACATGGTACGGAGACCACGAGTGATACGGAGGATGGCACCCATGGGGTCAGTTGGCCGTTGGGACAAGTGACGAATTATGGTCTGCTCAGCGCCGTATCTACGCGGCAGACGACGTATAGCTTCGGCGGCGGCTTCGCTGCCACCCTTAACAAAGTGACGGCAGCACCAACTACGCATGACCTCGTCTTTCCTCGAGCGCTCGATGGGCGTGTCAGAGTTGTCAGCACGATCAGCGAGGGCATCATCGTACCAGAGTAGCGCGTTGACGGCAGCTTGCATATCGCCAGAGAGAATAAGCTGGCCAACTTGATGTGTGCCAATTGCGAAAGTGCCAAAGCGCTGGTGACCAAAGTAATTCAGCCAGCCATGTTCGTGCATATGTGAGAGCTCGTTGTTGACGTTCTTTTCAAGGGCTGCGACCTTCTCAGAAACACTCAGAGATTCACTACCGAGGAACGAACACTCTTTGAGAATAATAGTAAACTCGTTGCCAGCAAGCATTCCCAGATGGACCGGCTCGGTATCGTAGGAAAAGTCACCGATGCTGATATCATAAAGACGGGAGTTCAGACGATCAAGATCATGGGGCTTACGGCGACGCACAGAGCATCGCTGAACAGTAACAGCGCGACGATCCTTTGTACCAGCATATTGGATCATCTGAGGCTTCATGTTGAGCTGTTTGGCGATCTGTGCCGCAGCCTCCATAGTATCACGGTTCATCTTGTACAAGTTGAAGTGCAGATAGTCTCCAGAGCCGGGGCAGTCTATCTGGCGGAAATTAGACAAGCAGCCACTACCGCTGTCACCACGGCGGCCAATGCCGTTGGGAGCAGAGTTTTCATTCTTGTTTTTCTTTCCACGCCCGCCACGCTTGGGCATGATAGTCGCAACAATTGCGCCATCGTCGTCAGTGGTTGTATCCAATGTAGAGTTGAAGATGCGGCGTACTTCTTGATGGATCTTCGAGCGTATCGCCTTGTCGTCAACAATGGGACTGACAGCCTTGGGTCCTTTGTTGCCAGACAGAGACTCGGGCGAGAAGCTAGAGATATACAATGATATGAACGCGTCCGTAGCTTCGGCGCCGAGTATCTTTACAAGCGCAGCCTTGTCTTCTTCGGAAACTGAAGGTATCTCCGGCTTGGGAGGTGGTTCAACGGGCGCTTCTGGCGCAGCAACAGGCTCGGCAGCAACAGGCTCAGGCTTTGGGGTCTCTTTGACCTTCTTCAGGTGGGTGACCTCGACAGGAGTGTATTTCGTAAGATGGAGAACAGTTCCATCGCGCTGGATTTCATTCACTAGAAAGTCGGTGAATCTATATTGTGTAGAAGTTAGCAATGCCATTCTAGTCACCGGCTACAATGCCCTCGGAAGCTATTACCTGCGTCGCAACGTACCAGACCATGAGAAATCAGAGGCGCTAACACGCTCCGTAACGCCGATGGCGGCATCGTCCGGACCACTCTTCTGGTTCTGCCGTTGAGAAGAGGCCATATTTTCTTGTTCTATCGGTATTTCAGGAAGCCCAAGCGATCAGCGGACGAGGTGCGAGTGGCCAAGTGTCTTAGATGGTCGGTTGTATTTTCTTGATGCGGCAGCTTGGTTCGTCCAAGGCGGATAGGCAGAAGGGGCTTCTTCTACACTTTTGGTGATAAGGCTGTCAAAGAAGCTGAAAGGCAAGTAACAAGGCGCAAGTCAAGCTCCGATGACTAGAGATGCGCCGCCAAAATACAGATGGCAGATATGACTATGTAGCGCAAAGAAGGTCTAAGAGCCAGCAGGTGAAGTTTTTTTTTTGCAGCTAAGTTAGGAAGCTTGATTTGGTAGTACAAAAAAAAAAAAAAAGTACTTGTAGTGGGTCTTTTTGTCTACTATGAATAGGTAAACAGTGGCAAAACAGGAAAGTACCTGAGGCTAATGCCATTTTCAGAGACTGCCCCACAATTGGACGTCTTTGTCTTTATTTATGGCGGCTTATTGCATTTCTGATCTGATAGTCGGAATTCAAGGAGGACTCCAGATCTCCCAGCCAAACACTTGGAATTTGTATGGCCATATCAACTCTTTCATTGGGCATATCAAAACGCATTCCACTATGTACCCTTTTTTTTTTAATAATTGATTTATCTTATGGAGCTATAGAGCTATGAAGATTCACTATGTACCCTACTATATAGGCAAGTCTAGGCTTCTCAATACCCCAAGAAAAAAAATAGGAAAAAAAAAAAGGAAAATCAAGAACATCTTCCCGTTGACTTGTTCCGTCGGCTAAAAAAGGAACAGATCATGAACGAGTCACTTTCCGAGTTGGGGAAGCGAAGCACAAAGCCGTAATTGAGAATGCAATTCTCAAGCGGAATCAGCAATATACGAGTAAGCTGGCGCAAGACATTCACCCGGATATTTACACAGACGATAGCGTCTGCCAAGAAACCGACAATGGCCGCATTAGGGTAGTCAGTTGTGCTGCTCTAGCAGGTTTTTACCGACTATTTGCCTATACTATTAGTATGATTGGCCAGAGTATTCATTAAGCTCCAACCGGAGTAGCTGCTATGTATGACGACATGAAAAACTGCCAAGTTTATAGTGGAATTTCTGCCGGGGGGCGATGTGGATGAGGAGGCGTTTAGTCAACAATTTTACGAGCAGGTAATCAGTACAGAGCCGAGTTACGGCGAAGTTAGCTGAGAAACACATAATACACTATAGACTAGGTTCCGAATAATTATATAGAATCACTAATCATGAGAGAGTGTGGAGTATAAACTTATATAGTCAGTAGAGATGAACTCGGATACGGATTTTTGTTTATACCAGCTGTTCCTTAGGCAATTAGCAGCGTTAATAGCGCTAATTTTCAACGGCTGTAAAAAATGATAGCCCTCGATGCAACTATCCACACTTATTTGTCAGTACTACTGCGTTGTTTTAGCCCATAATCGCTGTCAGTTTATGTCATGACGGGAATCCGCTCAGGCCCATAATAGCAGCACCAAAAAGCGCACGGCCGGCATCAAACCAGCGGTTTTTTCTTCTATTTTTTCATAACATCTTTCTTCATGTTGTGGTATTTTGACGTATCATACAGACACATTAGGCGTGATATGTCCCAGCAAGGCACAGCAGTGGACATGTTCCCCGCAAGTAGTGGCATCACAGCTGGCGGCAGAGCTTGACTTGTAGGAGCTTGGGTACCCGCTGCGGTGTTTATCTTACGGCTAGGCTCAGTGGGATGCAACAATAGACTGAGCCTAAACACCGTCGAGTGGGAAATGCCCCTCATTGATTGCTGTGGTATTTCGTGAGCGGTGAGACATGACACTATACTAACACGATATATGTATGTAGTTGTAGGTACATACAGACTTGAGCATGGCCCTATTCTGGACAGGTCATGCTACAGTACACCAAGCCAAACAGCACAGCAAGGCGAGCCCAAGCAATCGGGGCGTTGCACCAAGGCTGACTTGATTCCACAAACTATGACTGTAATTAATAGAGAGTGAGTGATATGAGGACAAGTGACGAACGGGCACTCTGCTAGTATTATCATACCAACAACAGGTGTTATGCTGACTAGACCGTGATCTACTGATACACAA